>WBNH01012362.1:50491-69778 GCA_013401255.1 Urocolius indicus | reverse complement strand
GGGGTCAGCTTTATCAAAATGAATCTTTACCACTGATGCAGAGTCTTTAAAGACATGAAAATAAATCTCAGCTTCACCAGTTCTCTCCACAGAATGCAGGGGAGTCTCTGCTCTGGTACACCTCCTCCTCTCTTTCATCACTGACCTTGGAGTCCACATGGTTGTTTCTCTCACTGTTCCTACTCCTTGCACCACCACCAGCCAGAAGAAGAAGAAGAAAGAAACAGGAAGAAGATGGAGGAAGAAACCTCCTCTTCCAGCTTCCTCTTAAAAAGTGATTGTGGAGGCGTCTAATTGGCTCAGCCCCAGCAGTGGGTCTGGCTCAGAGCTGGGGAGAGTTGCAAACAACTTCTTACAGGCGCCATCTTTACAGCCCCTTCTCCCTTACCAGAAAAGGCTCATGTCAAACCATGACAAAGGGCTACAGCCTTTGGCCAGATGTAACTTTAAGAAGTGTGAAGGAGATATCAGTATGGATGGGGGGGTTGGAAATTGAGCATCTCAATGTTTGCAGCTATCAACTAAAGTGGAGAAGGAGGAGCCTGCAGTTCACAAGGGACGTGGAAATGACACGTCTGGTGTGATGAAAGAACAATGCTGTCTACATGGCATGGCAGAGCTGATCTGTCCACCCAGAGCAGGATTAAGGTGCAGACTGTACAAGAGATCCCAGGAGAAAAAAATGTTGATTGTCTCCCTGATTCTGTAAGGAATTGAATGAAGGGGAAGCAGAAGAAAGCACAGTGCAGTGGGCTCAGGAGGTCTTTGTGATTGATTGAATTATTGGAAGATAAAAATGAGTTCGACATTTGCGAAGGAAATGAAAATACATGTACAGATTCCTCGGCTGTAAAAACAGAACAAGGGAAAACACACAAAGAGAGAGGACTAGGAATGGGGAGGGGGCTGAGACTGAGACTCAAAAGTGTCCTCAAGAAGATTGACATTGCCACCCCATGGCCACTCAGTACCAGGGCCCAGCAACGCATGTGCATAAGCTACTGCAAAGGTAGGCAAGGTTACATTCCTGTGGCCATCAGCGGCACTGATGCTTCTCAGAACTGACAGTGAGCATGAGCGGTGGGGTGTCCTGCGTAGTGCACAGCCTGAGCTGCTCCTCATTCCCACTGCAGGCACCAAAGTAACCCCCATGGGTTAAACAGAGTGGCCTCCTTATGCCAAGAACAATCCCATGGCTTTCAAGGTCAGCAGCTGATCTCCTTTAAGCTTTTAGTTATCACAGCAGATTAAACTTCTTTGACCTTTCAAGCAAACGTTTTGGCAGCCTCCCTGTGGTTTGTTGTGCAGTGCTCTACAGAAATACTTGCATTAAACTTTTTTCTATGCAGCTTTCATTACCTGGGCAGATGATGGAACCATGGCAGGGTTACAATCCTGAAGCCCCTCGGTGAGTCCTTCTGCCAATCAGTCAGTCCCATAGTTATCTGACAGCTATGTAAGTGCAAATCTCAATATCTGCTCAGTGGAAACATTATTATCTAGTGTGAATTCCCCTAGCCTTGCCAGTCACCTCTGCTAACCTCTGCACCATTCTCACCAGCTAATCTAAATGTCAGGCCAAATAAAACACTGAACATCTATGACAGCAGGCTGTCATATGCAAAACAGAAGGGAGACAAAACGGAGGTTCAGCGTGCTCAGACAGCCTTTACCCTACAGACTAATACAGAGCAAGTGCTTGTAGAAACAGTGTGACACAAAATACTGACTCTACAGTAAATATGGAGCACCTGTATCATTTTTCTCATATCACTGTACCTCATCTGTGTGCAGTGACTGTCGTCAGCTGAACTCATCCTCATTTATATTTCTTGGGAAAATCATATTTTCCTGTAGAATTACATAGAATGCAACTGAATTAGCTGAGAAAACCTACGTGGAACTATACGAGAATGTACGATGAAAGAGAAATGCTGGTTAACTACTTAATAAAATGATAAACCCTAACTTTTATCAGCTACTCTGTTGTATAGATGAAAGGAAAGTTCTGCTGTCATAGATGATCTGTGCTAATTACATTAATTATAAGGCTTGTGGAGAAGGAAATTTGCAAAAAGTATATTAAGTGTTCAGCTCTCAGCTGCCTGTCAGCTGAAAGGAAGGCGAGTTAATTGAATGTAACAGTCTATCCTCTTTCTGTTGTAAATCAGTTGTTAATTATTATGTGCAGCTACGTGGCCATATGTCACTTGCTCTGGCGTAACAGTAATGTGTCACGTTATTGATCAGCGGAAAGCTGCTCTACCCCTGTGCTAAATGCCTTACAGAGGTCTGATTGGTCTCAGTGTTCCATAAAACTAATCTTTATGCAAAGTGTAGGAATTAAAACCAGACCAAATATCCTACCAGAATCTAACATCCACTTAGCGTGCTGTATTCATGTGTGGATTTTTTTAACTGCTATTCATTGTAAATAGACTTTAATACAAACAGAACTACTGAGCAAAAAGCCATTGTCAAGTGCAATTTTTCTGTAGACTTCCTGAAGTGTCCCAAACTGATTTAATGTTTCCAGCTCCAGGGAAACTGGTTATTTCAAACCTATAGCAACTTTGATTGCCCACTAAAAAAAAATGCCTTGTTGTCTAAAGGACTGCTTTTCTCAAGTTTTTCCATTTGATAATATGCTTGTACCTGATTTAAAATACTGCTTAGAAACTCAGTGTGGTTTTCAAAATAGTGTCCCATAGAAATAGTTCCTTAACTTCACCTCTCTTGATGGATTTTCAAGCCCGAGGACTGTTCTATGTAGGTGCTGATACTGCAAATGAGAGTGGAATTGAAAACAAAGCCTTACACCTGAGAGGCCAGTTGTTTGGTGCAATGGAGCTCAGGGCTGGAACCTGCAGCCACTGGGAAGTGGACTTATGGACATATTTACAGGAATATTAAAAAAAAGAAAGTAAGGAATATACCCTAGAACATGTTGCCAGATATTCCTCTAACATTTCCCCATGTAAGCACTTCTCATCTGTGAAGATGAACCAGAATGTAACAGAATGTATTCAGCATGAAGGGCAATACAGCATGGCCAAGAGGTGGGTTTAATGAAGCCAGCCTGGCTAATTATGAAAGGGAGGCACTTTCCAACACAGATCAATCACGTCTTCTGCTTCAGATAGCTCAGTATGGGACATTGTGCAAAAAATGTGATGTTTTGTGGTGCCAGGAAAACCATTACTAGTCCAGTTTATTAGGCTGTGCATACTGTAGCCAGTGTGTTTCATCACTTTTATTCCCTATTAACTGAACAAAATCTGGTGAGTAACATGAGGTATTCTGTTAAAAAGGTGAGTTGAGTCTATAGAACATTTGGTTGCTTGAAGGTGAGAAAGCATCCAGATACCTTCAACTAGAGGAGCAAGAACACCACTTAAACATTCATTTATTCACCTGTGTCTGGAAAATAGGGAGTGGGGTACCTGTCTAAATGTTTACACTAGCTTATACCGGAGAATCAAAAGCATGGATGGAAAATTTGCCCATTTAGAGCAGGGCCCTTGATGCCACCAGAAAGGTTTGCTCCAAAAGGACAACACAGCATTGCTCTGATTTCAATGGACAGAATCTCACTGAAGACATTGCAATGGGAGGCAGGGAAACCACATTTCATTCACTTACCCGCATCAGCACAGCGTAGTTCAGGTACAGCTCTATTTTCTTTCATCACTGTTTATGCCATTTGATGGGAGTCTCTGGTATCCTTTCACAATATTTCCACTTGCCTGAAATCAAGGTGAATGTTCCATTTTCTATCAGCAAAGCTCTAGATTTCTGAATTCAATAAGTGTGGCAGAATGTTGCCCTCCATCTTAGGTTGTGTGTTTTTATTGCAGCTACTTTACCCTTCCTTCTTTAGATACGTAGTTTCACAAATAAGCATACAATCATGGAATGGTAGGGTTGGAAGGGACCTCTAGAGATCATCAAGTCCAACCTCCATCTCATCTCTTGCATCTCTTGCATGCAGATTATTACTTAAAAGTCAATGGCTTTAAAGTTTGGTCGGTTGGTTGGTTGGGTGGGTTTTTTCCAGGCTAGCATTGAGATACACTGTGGGACCAGAACTTTCAACATACAGGTTCAGAGCTTTCTGTAGTTCCTTGCCCTACTTGGTCCTACATTTTTTGTGCTGTGGCTCTGGTTTTAAAGCATCTCTGGAGCTCACCTTTCAGTCATGTGGTGGCAACTCAAAAAGTGTATCAGTCATGTACACCCTCTATGAGATGAACCCTGTTTAATTTGGCTGCTGTTGGCCTTGGGTTCCTCCCCCTCACCTTAGCCCTCATAGGAAGCCATGAGCAGAAAAACAGGGGCTTGATGGGTATTATTCGGTGTCTCTCTGCTCCAAAAGGCCAAGATGATTGTCACTTCTGAGAGGCATTTTTATTTCTGAAAATACAGAAATCTAACCAAGAGGTGCTATGTACTCCAACACCAGTCTGTCTGAGGCAGCACGCCCAGAAATCTTGGTATTTGAGCTGAAAATGTAAGTATTCATACATCCTGCTTCCTGTGTTTGTCTTTGTGTGCTTATGGTATGGGTGTGCTTTGTCAGGCAAAAATGCAGATACCATTCTGCCTTTTCCATTTTACTCAGATGGTATTTTGCAATGTATGTATCTTCCATGGATTACACAGATTCTCCTGAGAGCTGTTAGTGGTGGCTGCCTCCATCTAGTTGTTTGTAGAAGAAAGAAATGAGGAGTCCTTCTGTGTAAGGAACGACTACTATTTATGATTCCTGTAAAGGAGAGAAATGGAATATCTCAGGTGAAGAGGTTAAAAACAGAAGCAAGACACAACAGCACGAATAAATGCTTCTGAGATCCTATGCAGATGTCCCAGTGTTACAGCTGGACACAAAAAGAGTTTCTTTCTTCCTGCTGCGTGATGGACTGCACACTTTCAGATAATACACAGTCTTCTAGCAGTGTTCCTCAAACTTTTTGCTTTCCCTCTGTTGCCCTGAGGTGAGTGGGAACAAAACACTGTTTCTGACAGTAGCGCAAACCTGGCTCTGGAAGAAGGGAACTGATTAAAGGTATTTTATAGTCATAGTGTCAAGACATTGATTCTGTTGCTGTAGTTTCTTCTCCTTGCCCTAGCCAAGATAAAGGATGTTGCTGCTGAGCAGTGCTGTGTTTTCCTGGTCACTTGCCAGACCTAATCATGGTCTTGCAACCCAAGAGACACTCGCCATCTATACAGGGCTGGCTGGGTGCATGAACTTCTCTTACACACAAATACCAGCATTTTGAAATGCTTTGCTCCTAAATTGGACTATTACAAGGAAAAATATGCTGTAAACACTATTATGTGTCTTCTCCATTGTCCTTCTATGTCTTCTAAAACACGTAAAAGGAAATGATCTCCTATTCCATCTCCTGGCCACTCTTGCCAGCTTCCAGAGATGTCTGTGCATGTAGCTGGATTCTGTCCTTCATGGTCAAAGATCTGCCCATGACATTTTTGTATCATTGCTTCACATAAACTTCATCAGACAATTGTTAGAGGTGCCCATCCGTCAGTTAGCTTCCCTCTCTTGCAGTTAGTTAGTTAACCAAAACCATATTTAACATGTACCTATCAGCAGGTGATAGGATAGTGCATGGTGGGTGTCCTTAGAGAAACTTCAATTCCATGGCTTGAAATGCTGTACAAAGTCCCTCTTAATTGAGCAAACCAGGCATTCAGAAAAGAAATGGGAGGAAATTATCATCTGTATATATACTTGTAGAGAAACTGACACACAGTTTGTTATTATGCCACATCTGGGAACAAATACAAGAATTAGATCGAGTCATGGATCTCTCTGCTGCTCTGTCTATGGGGGAAATATGATCCTCAACATGACTGACCATTGGTTTAACAATGGGAAATTGCTTTAACAGAGAAATTAATGTGAGACAGTTCAGTGTGAGACCTTAAGAACGGGGACGAGGGTATTTCTTCACAAAACCTTTAAGCAAGTTGATTTTATCCACTTACACTCATTCTCCTACAGAATCACAGAACTGTTTAGGTTAGAAAAGATCTTTAAGATCACATCCAACCAATAACAGATTTAATTAATTCACACTCTCAACACTCTTACATTCATGACTACCAAAACACATGAGTCCAAGTGGCCTGGCCACTGTTATTTGTTTTTGACATAAAGGAGCAGGGGTGCCTCATAAATGTCTGAGGTTCTCCTTGACTGATGATAACCAAGTAGTTTCTGGATAGATCTTTCCTGTTCCATAGGAGGCATCAGATGGCTTGTGGCCATCTTTTACCTTCCATCTTGCTTACTTCATTCTCTAGAAAACGAAAGGTTGGGTTGCTGCCTGACGTCTTTTTTTCTTTGTTTTGACCATGTGTGTTTTCCTGATGGGCTAAAGAAAAGGCAGATGGATCTGATGCTGCAGCCTCATTACCATCCTCCTGTGGTCAGGATGCTGGGTTTTTTGCTGACAGGTCATCTGTGTTGTGGCTGTTTACATAGTGCAGGTTGTTGTCCTTGACATAAACAGGGTAATTCCTTCATTTTGTTTTCTGCTGGGAATGGTTTTCTGTGTTAACAAAACAGTCTGGTCTTTTAACCCCTTATTGTGTTGTTCCTGCTGGTGCTTGCACACCTTTCATTCATACTTCATTCATGCCAGCCTTCATTTTCCTGTTACAAATCTCTAGAGGTGCTGTAGATGTTTCTGATCTCCTTTTATTAGTATTTGTAACATCTCTAAAATACGTAATTTAATGCTTCACAATCTTTGACAGTGTGCAGGTGAATGGTCTGTTGAAATGTAAACAATGCTTGTAAATGTTAAGGGATCATGCTCAGTAAAAAAAACTCTCAAATTGGGTGGGGGGCTTTATCCCCTATGTCTGCTCAAGCACAGAAGGCTTATTAAATGTGTAAAATAATTAAAACACTTAGGTGGAAAATATAAACAGCTTGAAAAAGAACAAAATGATGCCTGCCAAAATAGTAAATGGGAAACTGATAGCCTGTATTTCCTCTGATGCGTGCTGGAGGATTTGAACACACCCCCCCAGTGTCATGAAGTTACTGCTCTGAATTTACTGACAGTTATCCTGGTTTAATATCTTCTTGATAGTTGTTGATGGAAGTTTCACGTTAGTGCTGACAAGAGGTGAAATCCTGACTTTACCTGGAGTCTTGAATCTTTGCTAGTTCTGAGATGGAGAAGATACAGATATACATATATATCACATATATATTTGCAGGCATAAGCATCTATATACACATAGGGGTGTGAGCTGCAGGCTTTTCATAGTTAATGTAAGGCATGCTAATCTGGACACCAGTGTAAGTCTTGCAGCAAGCACAACCTTCCCTGTAAGTCACAGACCAGTTCCTTGACATCAGGGACACCGCAACTTGCCAGGTAGCTCGCGAGAAATATTTGTGCTCTGATGTTTTTTCAGCCTTCAAAGTGCTCTGCAAAAACTGAAGCCCTCCTTTGTAAACTGAGCCTAATGCCCTGTTGAATAAGAATACAACCTTATCAGAAAGCTGATTATTGTGCCAATGTTTAGGACTCCTGTGTTACAATAGGATCCCCATAAAATGGTCATGAAGAAATAAGTTTATTCCGTGCACTTGAAGCAAAGTTTATACACATTCATGGTAACCACTGGTTTATTACACAGACAACTCCACAAACACCAAATGTACTGTAAAAGCATAGAACAACCAGTGAAGCAGAAAGGGAGGGAAAAGAGCAGTATGATGAAGAAGGTTAAGAAGCATTTGTGCACATGGATGTATTTCTGGCTTGCAGCCAACTGGGGAGAGAAATTGCTATACAGAGATTCCCAGAAGGTGTAACAGAAGTTGCAGCAGACTGCTGGAGGCTGAAGTATGTCAAGAATGAAAGTATTGATTAGTGGTTGCAGATACCTTAAGCAGAGTCTGCTCACAGGTAGTAAACTCCACAAAGTTCTAAACATGGTGTCTTTCTGCTACTTGTTGTCCATCAAATATTTCAAGAGTGTAGAGCGGAATTTTTTGTGGTTTTAAGATAAAGGAAATTTTACTGCAAAGTTTTGGGTTTTACTATGGAGCAAAAGGTAAAAAAAACCCAAAACTGTAAGCTGGGAAGATGGACTCAGATTTACCTGGGGTCAGGTGGTTGTTGGCCTCCCATGAGCCCATCCCTTTGCTCCTTTGCTGGAGAACACACTTGCTCTCTGAGTGGATTGCACTTCTGCAATGAGCATGAAGAACATGTTTAGCACTCTAAAGGACAAAGAGGGGATTAAACAGGAGAGCCAAAGCCTCCTCACACTGAAATACAGCAAATCTAAAAAATTCTGGAAGGCCCTGGTGCTACACTGCAATTGAAGTTTAATTTTAGACTCAAAATATGGAATACCATGTGTATCCTTCCCAAACTCACAGCATTTGACCTGGGGGTACAAACTAATTAAAAAATTACAGGTAACAATGTGTACTTAGGGATGAATTTAAAGAAGTTTGAGGCTGGGAGCCACATTTCTCAAAGCAGCAGTTGCAGTTAATTGTTTTGTTATCTTTCTTGCTGCTTCTTGAGCTAAGGGATACAGTGGTTTACTGCAGAATTACTCAGTAAATAAATGCCTTCAATTAGTGGTTATTAATTACTCAGTAAATAAATGCCTTCAATTAGTGGTTATTTTCAGGAGAGCTTACCTTCTGCAGAAAAGACAAAGAGTGTTTTCCTTTTTGAGATAATTGCATTTTCAGGCCTCTGTAAGTTATGGGAAGTGGTGACTATTTGAAGATGTCAGCTCTTTGAGAGGTGCAAAATTATAAACTACAAGGAGAAATCACTGAGAATCTTAAAGGAATTAAAAATGGACTCTCTTCTAATCTACTCCTACAAACCTTCACAAAGTGCTTGGGAAATCTTGAATACAGCGTTGACAAGTCAGTAACAGGCTATTGTAAATACCTGAAAGCCTTCCCCTGTCTCTGGACTTGCTTCTTTCAAGGTTAACCTGAAATTCAGTGCTTGAATTTACAGTAATACGTTTTGACATAATTCCCACATTGTTTTAATTGACTTTAAATCATTGCCACATATTTCTGACTCCTATTTTAACATGATTTGCCTGGAAATATACCAAGAATGAATAACACAGGAATAGGTTACACAGTATTTCAGTCCAAACTGATCCCACTCATCCACATTCTATTTTATTATTTTCAATGTGGTGCTTTTTGCTGGAGTCACATAAACCAACAAATAATTCCAACCATCAACAAATGACCATTGCAAATCAGCAGTAAGAAAAAGAGGGGGGAAAAAAAAGCACAGTGCAATGGGCTCATTCGTTCTACAAATGGAATTTCCAATATGCAGCACCAGATGTTCTGTGGTGTATCTCACACAAGTCCTTGGAATGGCAAGCTTTGTAACAGCATGTCTCAAGTCTTCTGTAGAAACAGAAGGAACAGTTTATGCTAAGGATTATAGATAAAACAAATCAGTGTATTTTTATAACTTAAGAAGCAGTTGCAATGGGTAATGACCTCCTAAGCATAGAAAGAAAATGGAATGGTCACATCAATCCCATGAATGTTACTGACCACAAGTACAGTAAATAGGGTGGTCTTGGAGACTTAATAGGAAGCTCACTGTAGCACTCACAATCTGAAACCCTCCTAATTAAACATGAAGGGAAGGGAGGAACAGTCTATCTTAATCCTTCACCTGTGTGCAAACTGACTTTTTAACCATGTTTCCCAATACTGATATTGGAGTGGCTTTTAAAAGTCTACATAGAAAGGCTCTTCATTCCTTGGAAAACGTACAACCAAACTTAATGACAGATACATATAAAAATACAGAGTACTGACTTGAATTATAAAATACTATTCTTACAGATCTGCAACCATGTGACAGCATCACCATCCATCTTTTGACAATATCCTTCTCAAGGTCTACAACCTAGCTGTCAAGTGACCTGTCTATTTCCTCAGGGTAAGCTCCTCAGCCTCAGCAATCTGTGCTGCTAGCAAGCATTTCCATTACATTTGCAAGAATTAGTCATATCATAGTTTATTTTTGCAAAAGATACACTTGATCACTAGACAAGATCTCAGAAATCTGGACTTTGTTCTTACTTCTGTAGGTCATCTAGATGGGTGCAAAGCTACCACTGTAGTTCTCAGTATCTTCATCCGTAAAATGGAGATATTCCATTAACCATTTTAAGATATACATGGTTAATTATTAAGCAGTATGGATTCTCCCCTGTAGCACACAGCTGCTAATACAGTGACTTATCCACTTTCATATTAGCATCTTTATTTAAACATTTGCTATTCTTACTACGACACAGCAAAACACTCATTTTGTCAAACAGCAATTGTAAAGAAGCTTTTATCCAGCACAAGTGTAATCTGAATAGTAGAGAAGTGTTGAGATAGTCCCCCAGGCTCAAAGATGATGACAATCTACTATTTTAAGTTCAAGTAACTGAAGTAGCAAAAATAGTTTCCAGTTCAAGTCTGCCCTCCACTGGCTTTAATAAAACACTGCTGATAAATTCCGGATCAATAGTGTCTTTCTGTAATGAAGTGGAGGAAGGAGCTAATTTATGGACCTTGATTCATTTTATTAATTGAGACCTTTAGTCACAATTTCCTTTTTATTTTTTTAATAACAGTTAAGTAAATGTAAATTTAGTTTAAAGTTCCCTGGCAGATACTTGTTCTTCAGGTTTTCGAAAGCCCATCAGCACATCATTCCTATCAGAGCTGCTGGAACCAATACATAACATGGGAAGTAACACTCTGCACATTGTTTTAATTTAAAAAATACACAAAAATATTTAGCTATAACACAATGATTCTAATATATAGAGATATATGTTCAAGTACTAATGTCCTAGAAAAGACAAGTAGCAATCCACTCCAGTCTAGCACTCTGTCACTAGAAGCAGTCTTTCCCCCTAAAATGTGAAAAGAAAGAAAAACAACTTTTATTACTGTGTTTATTTTAGAGAGAACTTGCCGTCACGGATCCCATGTGCAATTAACTCATCTCTTAACTCATGAGAACTCATTTTCCTTCCTATATTTAAACTAGTAAGGTAACTAGGGAGGGGGGCAGGGCAGGGGAGCTATCTTAGCTATACTTACATAGATATATCCACCATGATTTCAAGCCCAAGGTGACATTTGTCTGGAATACAAACTGGAGGATGTGTTCAGGCTGAAAAGCTTTGTTACGCTTAACAGCATCTAATCTGTTGTGACTGCTACCTAAACCAAAAATAAAGGAGTAAACTGTGGTTTCTTCAGACGTGCACTTAATACACACTTGACCAAAAAGGGAAAGGATTACAGAATTGTCATTTTACTTGGACCTTTAAAATGCTTGAAAATCAGGGTCAGATTCAGCTGTGCCAGGGTGCCTAATGGACTTCACACAGCAGAACATAAGGAACTTCTGAAAGTTCTTTGAGTGTCTTCTGCACCTAATAACATTCTTGCTGAAATGGCTGTCATTCAAAAGAAAACCTTTAGGAGTCCATATAACATTTTACAGGAAGCAATAAAAGGCACACAACTAATCTGTCCTTACTGTTTCATGTTTTGGTTGGGTTTTTTTTTGAGGGTGTGTGTTTGGTTTGGTTTAGGGATTTTTGTTGTCGTCTGGTTTGGTTTTTTGCTTTAGGTAGGAAGCTATGCAAAAACCTACTGAAATCTCATTAATCACTCAGTATCTACTTTAAAATCACCCTCTTAAACTGGACTCTAAAACAACACTATCTAAGATCATTGCTGTTCTGTATTTGTAGGAGATTACTGCTTAAGATTTTTAATAATCCTAACTGAAAAGCAGCAGCATTGCCACAGTGAAACATTGACAGGTATTTTCCTGAAAGGTTATTGGTGTTCTATGTGTTAGTAGTGAGAGTCTAAGATGAAGTTACAGATACACAAATTAGGCTGTCAATATACAGAGGAGTTATACTTGTATGATGAACACAATTTAAAGCATTTGTCTGGGCTAAATGTGGCATATGAGTATGCTAAAATAGACTAAGTTTGGACAGAAATTATGCATGAAAGGCAAAAGGCACAGCAATTAAGAAGTTAAGTTTTATTTTAATAGAACAGCAAAGTCTTCATTAACCATGAGCTGTGCTTCATTGAATCCCGATAGCACTACACAAGACTTGCAGAGGAAGAAAAGAGCTTTCCTTGATCACCTTCTGGTTCCTATCAAAGGCCTTAATTACTCCTCATTATAATACAGAATTACTGATTCTAATCTTCCATATGCTGAAGATGTTACAGAACTTTCAGTGAACTAACGAAATGTGAAAAATAAAGACAGACATAAATGCTGATACTTTTGTTAACATTGGTTCAGAACATTGGTTCTGAAGGTGGTTCTGTCTGGAATGTCAACTTTACTAGGAAGCTCAAGCAAAACTCTGATGGAGCTTGGCAAGAGGAGGTGTTGAGCTGCTCACCTTGTTGGTCACGGTTAGGTCATGTGGAATCAGGAATATGACAAATGGTTTATCCTGAAGTTTATGAAGTGATTTCAACCAAAGGGAATAATCAAGATCTCTACATTCAGCTTCTCTAACTAATTTGTTTAACATTTAGATACTCAGAAGAGTTCAGTTTACATGTATACATGGCACACCTTCTTTGTTGACTGGGTAACCTTATTTAACATATGAAAAGACACACATATTTTTACCTTTCCTGTTACACTCTGAACTCTGTAATTTGCCTGAACAAGTTGTTAAAAACTATTATGACACTAAACATTAAAATCTAGACTGCCTTTGAAGTAAGAATTAAAGACGTGTTTTACATTCTATTTAAACCAAAGGAATGCTACATTAAAATCTAATCTATACTTTAAAAAAAAAGGATCTTAATTTTAACAAACCTGTTTTGGAGGTGCCAAAGGAAAAGGATATTTTGGGATATACATGGTAACTGAAACTATATCTATTTTTTTTAACAGCGACTTAAGATAAAAACCAGAACAAGCTCTCATTCTAGTAGAAAACCCACACAGACCTGTTGCACATCCACCTGGCATATTTAAAGTTAGAGGTCCCTCTTTTTGCTTTACTACTTGTTTTGTCTTTGCTTATATCCAGGAGAAAATGAGTAAGCTTGTTGTTGTCGTATACATTTAATCACGTAAAATCTGAAAGAATGCATCCAAAAGCAGTGCTGTGAATCAGTGAAGCAAATGCTGTGCAGCAAGCCACTGTGACTTTCAAATGTTCCACTGTCAGAAAAAGTTGTTTCAGCAGCACCTTTATTTTTTGTAGATGGATGCCAAGAAAGATGATTACAACAAACACTGGCTGTAGAGGGGAAGCAGAATATGGCTTTTAATTACAATTACTATTTTTCAAATGATCCGATTCTGTATCATTTTCATGTGCAACACTGTCAACTAATTGCAAAGACTTACATTCTCCATTTCAAGGTTGCCTCGCCTGAATTCAGCGCACAAAGGTCAGAATATATTCACTGTTTTCCTCATCTTGTTTCAATCACGGTAAAATTTTGCCTAAAACGAGCATCCTTTAAAAGTGTTTTAAAATCTGTATGTATGTTTGCTGTTATAACAACATACTATTTGGCAACAAAATCCTAATTAAGAACTGTTGACAAAGAAAAGGTTTACATTCCAATATCTTTAGAGGGAAATCTTCCTAGAGCTACTGAAACCTTCACTGCTCAGAAATAAAAAAAAAAAGCTTAACCTAAAAACAAAGAATGAGTAAATACAGATATTTATTTTGGCCTCAGAAAATCCTTTAATCCATCAGATTATTGCGTATCACTGAAAGTATGGAAGGCATCAGATCATTGTTTTCATCCTCGGCCAAATACTGCAATCAGAAAAACACACATTTAAGAACTGTTCTGTTTTTAGAGGAACTACCTATGTAAAAGGTAGCAGCAACATGAAATATAATGCTTCCCTTTCATTACTAAATGAGGGTGGGGAGGATGGAAAAGTGATGTTGCAAACAACAGGAAAGTTTTGCAGCAGGTTATTATTCAAGTTTCAAGCGCTGCCATCTCACCTCAGACTGCTCTTTCTCCTTCACTGGCCTCAGGAGCTGTAAAGAAAAACAAATTTTTACTGTGTTTGCACTCAACTCCATACTACTCCTCATTTTTTCTTGATTTTTAAATAAGTAAATTACATAGCTGTTGTATTGAATATACAAAACTACTACACTTTACTTTTTGTTCCCATCTTTCTGATGTTTTACTAATCTTCCAGATACACATTTGACAATACCACTTTTTGGAGCTACCCCATGTCAGACAGTGAGCAGGGCAGCCAATGACGACTGTCTCAGAGAAATTCATTTGGAACGCATTCTAAAGTGGATAGGATGTTTTTATAAGCATTACTGCTCTGTATTCCAAGTATGTTTTGGAAATACGCTAAATGCAAAATCCCAAACATGTTCACACCCAAGTAATGTAGGTCTTAATAACATTCAAGAAAGAAACATTTCAGGGTTCTGACCTTTCCCAAATGATGTGATTGGACAGCTTTAGTCTTTTTTGACTGTAGTGCTTTCCATTTCTGTTTGTTTCTATTATGTTTCCCAGAGCAGTAGTACTGCAGAGTAGCTGGGATTTATTAGACTAAATGAATAAGAATACTAAAATGGAATGGAAGAAAAGGACTATCTCTACTGGGGCACAATAAAAGTAAAAAGTTTAACTGTAATAATAGAATGAAACAGGAATTTTGTCATAACAAACTACGATTTTTACTGACATGGCAAAGATTCAGCCTGTAATGCAAATCTGTTGAATACCTCTTGCTTATGTTCGTGTATTGCTGCTTGACAGTGTAATCCTCAGTTATGAACTATCCGCCATAACACCTTTAAACTCTAAGTTCCTCCTCAATAGAATTAAACTCAAACTGTTTTTCCCAAGCAAATGATTTTAATGTAGTTTCTAGACAGTAAATTCGGTAAAAGGGGAAATTTCAAAAGTGAGAGTGTTAAGCGTAAAATGGAGATCTGAAGGAATCTCCTATGTGGAGTTCACAGTGATTTTTCACTAACTTTAACGTGTCACTTCACTTTGTTTCCTTCTTCAGCCTCCTGAGCAGCACGACTTTGCTTTGTGGCGTGTTGAGAAAATGTTTTAGAAGTTTAAAAATCTTTAAGTTGAAATCCACCAAAAAAATAAAAAGCAAAAGCAGGACAAGCTAAAGCCATCAGACTGAGTGACGTTATTTCCCTAAACCAGAGCCTGAAGCTTAATCATTCTGTCATAAGAACCTCAGTTCTCTCCTTTCCCCACAAAACCCCAAACATTTGGCCAGTTTATGATGAGTGTTGGTGGTATTTATTTGCTAGGAAAACACAGCACTTGTGGAATTACTGCTAATCAAGTTAATAAAACAGTAGGGATTCATGTTCTTACTGTCTCAGTTAAAACCCTTGCAGTTTTATTTCTGATTTTATTGTTGGTGCTCATCACATGAACCTATGAGGCAAAAGAAGTTCAAAGAGGTGGGTTTTTTTTCAACAAAACACTTCAAATACATATGGAATTACTAATTTTCTTTTGTCACTCTAGCAACTGGGGCTCTTGTTTTTCTTTTTAATGGCTATACCATTCCAAATGTGTTTGTCTTCATTATCAGCCATGAGAAAAACAAATCTAGTAAAAGCAATATCCTTCATGGACGTGTTACCAAAACAAACTAGAAACATGAGCTAGTATCCACAGCACGCTCACACCCTACTACTATCTTCTCCAGCCAAAGCTGCCTTCTTAAGTTTCTTACAGCACTCATTTATTTGGGTATTACTTCTCCCTTCAGAGCAGCTCAAGGTTTCATGCCCAGTCATAGGCATCTTTGGTTTTAGGGGCCAATGTTCAGTTATCTGAATATTATGGTCTTACCAGGTTGACCTTTCAAGGAAGATGACTGATGCTCTCTTCTACTCTTTGGCTGAGTCAACAGCACACCAAAGGACTCTAACATCTGAGGTGCAACAGGAGATAAATAAAGGCACAGAAAAGTCCTGGAGTCAGTACAAACCTTTACTACTGGCACACTGGTTTTGTTTTGTGTGCGTTGTGTTTGGATCTTGATTGTTTGGATAAGTTTCGTTTTGTTGTAGGAAGTTTTGTTGGGTTTTGTTTGGTTGAGGGTTTTTTGCTGCAAATATAATGCTCTGGACAGTATGAGACTATAGATGTGTGTTATGTGTCCCTTTTTTTAGATTACAGATATATTTTCTCAGCCTCACTCTGTAACACTATATATGTTTAGACCATTAGCTATACAGAACTTGACTTTGGTTTAGGTGCGTACAAAATACATGCACTTGTGATCTTTAGGGCAACGGCTCTGATTCTGTTTGCAAGAGAACTACAGCAAAGAAATATTAACTTTCTTAGTATTAATTTCCTAGCTTCTGTGATTAAATAAAGGAAATAACCTGTGAGCTCTTAGTCAAACATTCCAATTAGCAGCCAGAAGAAATGAGTTTCTATGCCCTGCAAGTTATTCCTTTACTTGATGTGTGAGGCAAGAAGCAGCTAGTACAGGCGGCAGACTTTTGTGAATCCCCCTTCTAGTACACCCAGGGAAAGAATATACTGTATCACAGTATTTTGACACAGTGACCCTGTTAAATCAACTTATAGGCAAAGGAGACAGACTGTTTAATGATTTTTATCAGTTGCTTAGTACATCTGAGCTTCTGAATGCCATATACATTAAAATTACAAAGAGGTTTAATGAAAACACTTTTTGACTTTAATCCCAGTCCTGTGTGTGGCATTTTATTGTAATATTGTGTAACAGATGATTAACAACGTGTGCTGTAATGCACAGCTGGGTTTGTATGCTTAGAAAGAACAAGCTCTAACAGTAACTACATTGTGGAAACAGATACCATTTGGTCTCATCTACAAAGAAAAAAACAATTTCATATAAACTGCTGAAAAATAGGTTCCAGCAGCAACCACTTCTCTTCTTTTGCAAGGGTCAGAAAAGAAGGTTCATTGGTTTGAGTTTTTCTCTTTTGAGTATGACAAGCCACTGCTGACAAATGAATATGCCACTTGCACTGCACCTGCCCAGAAGTAAATTTGTCATTTTCAATGTTTGTACAGTTCTACTTGAGTACTGGTTTGAAAAGTTTGACAACAGAGGTATACCAAAAAAATGGAAAGCTAATGCAAACCTACGTGTCGAAAGGCTTGTTACCTGAAGTTGGAATTTTCAGTTCCATAACAGGAGATTATCATCAGAATAATTTAATAAGTTATATAGTACTCAATTTCAGGAGCAGAAATACGGCAATCCAAGGATGTACAAGTATCAGGGGAGATGTGTGACCACATTGGCAAGTATAAAATCACCTTGAATGTCAAAAGCAACCTGAAAAAAAGGAACAAACGGCACTTCAGATGCAGTTCTGTCTTTTATGGACGAATTATCTGTATTACTAGTTGCCTAAGGCTGCCACAGATGAGTCTTCATTACCATGTGCCATGAATTCCGGATTTGTTACTGAAAGCATTCCAATAATCTGGAGGTTCTATTTTGGAGTAACAACAGCTTGATTGCTAAAAAATAAACTGAAAAAGCTCTATCTGCAAGACACAGGCAACACTTGTTGTTTTTTTTAAAGCATCCTGGTTTACATCAGGAAGGGCTGTTTGTGCACTCTGGGACACAGAATCCTAGAATGGTAGGGTTGGAAGGGACCTTTAGAGATCATCTAGTCCAACCCCTATGACAGCAGGTTTCTGCCACACCACCACCAAAATACTCTTCTGTCCCCCACATTCAGAATATCAGTAGCCTGTGGCAAATGCGAGCTGTGGGCTGCTCGAATCCCTCACGTGACTTGCAGTTTGCTACCTGCCCATACCTAGAAAGCAAGGAGCAAGCTATACGCCCATATTTTGGGAATGTCAGAGCAAGTATCCACGCAACGGATGAGGTATTTCTATAAGTGGTATTTATTATAGCCCTTAGGGATTCTTTTTTTGGATCTAAAAGCACTGACCTGTTGTTGTTCTTAACGTGACAAAATTGCAACAGAACTTCCAAGTAATTGCCTTAGCCAAACCCATTCAATAGATGCAGAACTGTGTGTGGCCTGTAGATGAGGGCTATGAACAGAAGTGAGTAACTGTCACATGGAGTAATTTCCAATAACTTCTTCCAATAACAAGCTTCTGTATGCGATTAAATTCACTCCCACGCCTATGATATAGTTAGCAGATACGATACAGGCTGACCACGTTGGATGCTGCAGCCTCATCAGTAATGACTAGGACCCTGAAGAAATGGATCTGGCGCTACAGCACAAGGCTCTAGACTGAGAAAGAAGGGAAATGCCGTACAGCCAGGACGGAACTGTCAGAGTCAGCAGCGCAGACATCAGGAGCCGAGACGTGTGAGAAGCGGCGGTGTGGAACACACGACGGCTGGGCGGCCGGGCGCCCGCGGGGCTGCTTGCAGACACCGCTCACTCCTTAAAGCAATGCTTTGAGTTTGTAAGAGCAACGAGCCCTGACGGCTGTGCTGGCGTTTTCCAGGCATCAGGGTCTAACGGCAGAACGCCTCTCCTCGTTATTTCCAGTCGAGCTTTCGCTCCCAGAACTCTCGGCGTTCCCACGGACCGAACGCACCGCAGGGTCCGGTACCAAAGGCGCAGGGGCGCTGCCGTTTCTCCCTTCTTACCGCTCCGGCTCTGCCTTTCACTTACCAAAGGGCACTCGCAAGGCTCCGGAGCCGGCGTGCGAAGTCACGCGTGCCGTGGGAGCTCCGGGATGCCGTGGGAGCTCCGGGACAGGCGCACGGGCGTTACACGCGCGCACGCACGGGCGCACCACGAGGCGCGGACACGGCCGCAGCTCCGGCCATGCCCTCCCGCCGCAGCCTCCCCGCCGCAGCCTCCCCTCCGCGCATGCCCGCGCGGCCGCCATTTCCTCGCCCTCCGCAGGCAGAGGCAGCTCCGCTCCCTGCTGCTGCCGCGCCGGGGATGGGGTCCCGCCCCCCGCCGCTGGCGCAGCCTCCGCTCCGCCTCCTCCCTCCCCGCGCTCCGCCTCCTCTCTCTCCGCGCCGCCGGCATGCCCAAGCTCAGCAAGGAGGCCAAGCAGCGCCTGCAGCAGCTCTTCAAGGGCGGGCAGTTCGCCATCCGCTGGGGCTTCATCCCCGTCGTGCTCTACCTCGGTCAGCAGCGGGCAGGGGGGTGTCCGGCGGTGCCCGG
>WBNH01012362.1:0-48365 GCA_013401255.1 Urocolius indicus | reverse complement strand
ATTCTGTGCATTGATCACTGTATTGACCCCTGAGTATATGAAATACATGCTGAACTAAACGGAACTTTCACAAGTTTTGAACTTTTAACATTTTCTGGAAGACTTTCTAGATCAGGATGGGATGAGGAATCTTGGTGTGAGAAAATGCATTTATAGGTCACTGGTCAAGAGGTTATTTTTGCTGCTTTTTTTTTTCAAACTTGCTTTAAAGCAGCTGCCTCTGTTTTAAGTAGGTAAATGTCACCAGTTCAGTTTTGTTAAATCTGGCTTGCATATTTAAAAGTACCGCTTGAGAAGAAAAGCCAAAACATTCACACATGCAGAGTGGGATTCCTAATATAACTTCATGAATTTTAAAGCAGTTTTGCTGGACAATGTGGCAACCAAAGAAAATAGGTCAGAGTGTTTAGTAGCCTCAAATAGCATGAAGAGCTAACCCAGTGCCCGTGAAGCTAATGGAAGTTTTTCCATTAACATTTATGGCCCATATTTCAGGCAAGCTGACATTAATGACTTCTTTTCTGCAAATGAGAGAAAGATTGTATTTTTCATATAACAACCATTTCTAGATAGCAGATGTAGGAGAGAGTGTGTTGAAGAGTGTATGAATTGCATGATTCTGCTTCAGGACTTAATTTACAGTCCACTGGGAAAAGATGTTTCATACAGAGACCACTTCAGTTGTTTCTCTGGCATACACTTGCTTTAGTGAGTTGGTATTTGAGTCATTGTCGGAGGATAAACTGTTTGTAGTGAACTTTCTTTCCGTTTTCTTGGCTATTAGTAGGTTGACAAACATCTTGTTTCTTTACAAGCTTTAGTACTAGGTATCTTTTCAGAAAGTACCAGAAAAAGTTGATTTTAGGTTTGATTTAGAATTCTGTCGTCTTAAATTGAGTAAACCATTAGTGAAATATTACTTTAAAGTCCTGCATCAGATATCATTGCAGAACGTTGTCTGTTTGGACTCAAGGTTCTTGCTGTACCAGTTACAGGTGTCACTGTTGGTACTGCCTTACTAGGTTGCTTTCTGAACAACATATAAAAATCTATGTGTTTATGTGCCTATAGATGTCTTGATCTTCGGGGTAGGTAACTTACTCCATCTCCCATAGCTATAGCTGTCCCTGAAATTTAAGTCAGATAGAGATGCAGGTAAGATTAAAAAGAAAGTATATCTAAAGCTGTACACCTGTATTTATTTGCTCTATTTTCCAGCCCTGATAAGAAAGTGCAATTTCTGTTCAGTTTAGTACACAACTTCATGAGTCACAGTTCTCTGCTCAGTAGATTTTGGTTTTATTGTGATTTAATAATCACAATAATCCTGGAATAAGTAAATAGTGATGTAACCATATAGGATTCTGCACATGCATATTGATATATATGTATGTAATTTATATTTCACTTCAGGTTTTAAGAGAGGTGCAGATCCTGGGATGCCTGAGCCAACCATCTGGAGGTATGTATCAGTTCCAAACGTACATGCAAATCCAATGCAAGTCGTTAACGTTTCAGACTTGTCTCTGGACTGCAACGGTCTGAAGGTTGCTTTTATCCATTGTTTTTAATTCCTTAGGGTGAAAGCATAGCTGGTAGGGGTTCTTGTTTCTCTAGAAATCCTAATGAAAAGTCATTGAAACACAAGTTCTTGTGAGGGACTTTCTCTTAATCTTGTATAGCTTTTAGTACATGAGACTGCCTGTACCTTTTGAGTGGAAGCTGCTCTTCTATCGTAGAGCTGGTTTGTGCAAGTTTCAGCACTGAGGAATAACTTCCCAGCTTTCTAGCATGAATTTGAAACAAAACCTAGTCTCGTCTGCATTTGCAGATATGGTAGTAGCACTGCATGAAAGTTGCATTAAATAAATGTCTGTGCAATGTTAGTTACTGTCACAAAGGAAAAAGCATTTGTTCATGTTGCTTCTTTCTTGTGCACTCTTTAGATTGTGGCACTAGTAATACCTGAATTCTTGCGGTATTTAAGTTTTATTGAAAGGCTTCTATGAGTCAAACTAATTCAATTGAAGTTTTGAAGAAAGTACGACTCCTATTTTTCTTGAAATAACTTTGGTTACGGTACAGAACCAGGTATTCCTAAGGATGACAAACTGATGGCCTGTATTGCTTGCATGGTCTTGTGTTAACTCCTGTAGCTTCTTATACCTAGTGGCAATGTATAGAAATCTTAGCTTCATGTACGTAGTTACAGTGTATGGAAATCTCATTTTTAGGAATCAATGATTCAAGGGAACTACTTTTAACAGTAGAAGACAAATGTCAAGATTATGTTATGATGTCAGCCAAATCTTTTGTTGTCTTAAGAACTAACTAGCTGGAGTTTGCTCACAGTGTTTCTATGTTCAGCTTCACTAGCAGTTTGAAACTTGTTTCCTCGGTGCATTGAGTAAATCTCTGCACAGCATAAAGTATGTATTTCATACCAGAGTGTATGCACATAGGCACCAGAAGCGTGTGTTTGGTCTAATCTGAAGCTTACAGACACTCATTTTTCAGAGCACATATTCAGTAGGCTTAAATTTTATTGACCAGTGTCGTTGTTTCAGTATTTTGTGGGTTTGCATTTATTCCATACACTTAGAAGACTGTTCCTCGAAATTTGTTTCACAAATACCTCTTTAAAAACAGGTACATGCTGCAAATTTGACTTTTATTCCCTCCCCTCCTCCCCTTTCAGTCTGCTTTGGGGATGAAGGATGTGATGGTCCTGTTGTAGAAGGAGCCGACGGACAGAGAGAGTGTGGAAGATCTGTGCATTCCAGAGGATGGGGCGGACACTCGCACCGGCTGGCTCCGTCAGCTCTCCAGTGACATAGGTCGTACATACTACAACATGGAGTTTATATGGACCTAACTTATTTGCATTATGCTGTGATTGAATAAATGCAATTTGAACGGATGCACAGTGTTTTTAAGTCTTTAAAGAAGTATAAGGTAATGATTTTTTTGTTACAGAAAGGATAGCCCAATGTGTGGCTCCCAAAATACAGTGACATTCAACCCCCATGTTTATCCCTGTTATGAGAGTCTTTTGGGTAAAGATGTCTACCTTCACAATAGCCAAAAAACTGAGCTAACATGTTAAAAGCTTCAGTATTCTTCAAAGGTTTCTTGCCTGAGTCTTGGTAAGCCTCTGCAGCTCATCACTGTGCTGACTTGCGGTTTGTTCATCTCTGGCTGTATTAAGGATTGAGAGATGTATACATTTTTCCCTAGCATAGTTGGATAGTAAAAAGTATACTTTTCTGCCAGATTTACCTTTAACACTGTGTATGTTCTCTATAATTTAGGTTGTGATGGGAGGGCATGACAATGATGTGTGTGATGTGTGTATGCATATGTCATGCTCTTATTGTAAGAGGGTGCTATTAATGTATAACTGAAGGAAGAAAACACACTAAGCAAGATATCTGCTTTATTTTTACTATAAGCTTGCTCTTTGTTGTTATTGGTTTGGCTTCAAGTGTTTGTCTCCCTTTTAACTCTAACATTCAGTCACTGAAAATGGCAATTGCTTTCTGTTGAGTAACAGCTGCATTGGCTAGATTCTTGCATTTAAAACTGGACAGGCTACATTGTATCTATGCAGTGATTAAAAAGGTTTCTTGACTCCAAATTATCATTGCAACAAAAGTATTCCACTTTGCAGATTGGCTTAACTAACTGTGTAGGGAATAGGTGATCCTCAGTTTCTCAGCTGCTGTGACAGTTCCACTATTACTGAGTTAAAGGGCAGATGTGATTGGGGCAAAAAAATGAGAAATAAGATGAGGAAAAAAATTGAAAGACAAGAATTGGAAGGGGAAGACAAAGTGGGAAATACAAATTGGTGTGTTCCTTAAAATTCCATTAATCGTGGTAATTAAATGTAATGAAATTGTGGAATAGCTAGTGGTGGTAGACTGCTGATGGGGGCACAGAACAGGGACTGAGCGCTTTCCTTGTGACCCTGTATCTTGTTGCTGGTGCAGCTTTTCTAGTGTCTTTTTTTCTGATGGTAATTTGAAATGGATGTAACTGCTCATGTGTCTCAAATTATGAAAGAAATTCAAATTCTGATCCTTTTTCTTGGCTGATCCTCATTACAACAGTAGTGAAATAATCTGTTGGTAGTGGCTTTAGTCATGGTCAGGAACATTTTTTTTCTTCTGTTGAGTCTAGTTAAATGACTCGAGATGGAGACACTGTACTGCAGTGTGAAGTAACTGATTTCTCAAAAGCAGATTTTGCAGTTCACAAGGGTGTTGGAGTGGTTTGGGCCCTNGTTACTGAGTTAAAGGGCAGATGTGATTGGGACAAAAAAATGAGAAATAAGATGAGGAAAAAAATTGAAAGACAAGAATTGGAAGGGGAAGACAAAGTGGGAAATGTTTGAGAGCTAATACAAATTGGCATGTTCCTTAAAATTCCATTAATCATGGTAATTAAATGTAATGAAATTGTGGAATAGCTAGTGGTGGTAGACTGCTGATGGGGGCACAGAACAGGGACTGAGCGCTTTCCTTGTGACCCTGTATCTTGTTGCTGGTGCAGCTTTTCTAGTGTCTTTTTTTTCTGATGGTAATTTGAAATGGATGTAACTGCTCATGTGTCTCAAATTATGAAAGAAATTCAAATTCTGATCCTTTTTCTTGGCTGATCCTCATTACAACAGTAGTGAAATAATCTGTTGGTAGTGGCTTTAGTCATGGTCAGGAACATTTTTTTTCTTCTGTTGAGTCTAGTTAAATGACTCGAGATGGAGACACTGTACTGCAGTGTGAAGTAACTGATTTCTCAAAAGCAGATTTTGCAGTTCACAAGGGTGTTGGAGTGGTTTGGGCCCTTCCAGGGACAAAAGACCGTGATTAGACTGAAGTACCACATTGCTGCTCATGGTCCTGGACAAAGCAGACCAGGCTGCTCAGCTCGGGGAAGAAACTAGAAAATAACTTGATCCACCACTGACGAAAACATAACCATAAACCGCAAAGCATAACAAACAGAAAACAACACAGAGTGGTACAATGATGAAGACCACAACCAGCCTTTTAAGACCACCTTCTTCCCACCCCTCCCCTCTTCCTGGGCACAGAGCCTGATCCCAGTGTCTTTATCTCCTCCCCCACTGAACGACTCTGAGGCAGGGAATAGAGGTTTCAGTCAGTCTATTCTTGATGGTTTCTGCTATTTGCATCTCCTCAGGGCAAGTGGGCTCCTTGCCAGTCCTCCCTGCACCTCCGTTGGGTACCTCACACACCCGGCAGCCTTGCGTGGTCTGCTCTGATGTGCGTTCATCCCAAAGGCTGCAGCTCCTCTCCACCTCTCGTGTGGGTCTGCTCTGTGGCCTGCAGGCTCTCCAGCACAGCCTGTGCCATGGCCACCTCCTCACACAGTCTCCTGCGGGTGCACTCACCTGGAGCTGCTGGTGTCTCTACGTCCTGCTATTGCCCTCCATGGCTTGCAGGGGCACAGCTGCATTCTCACCACAGGTTTCAGAGGGGTCTCTGGTCTGGTGCTCCTCCTTCCTTTCTCCTTCTCTGACTGTGGGGTCCACATGGTTGCCTCCATCTTGTACCACTCTTACACCTCCTCTCAAGCACTTCAAATTCTTAATCACTTAAATAGTGCTGGCAGAGGTGCCAGACTGGTCCAGCTGGGCTGGAGATGGGTCTGAATTCAAGAACCAGGGGAAAGTCTGAGAACTCTTTTACTAGCTCTACACTGCAGCCCCTTTACCCTGTTACCACACAAAAAGCGACTCCTTGCTAAACCACGACAGGTATACAATGTCCAAAATGCAGCAGTGAGCTGATGGACCTAAACACTTGCAGAATTATATTTCATGTGCTCCATTGTGTGTCAGACATCCGGGGATGTGGTTTGTGGGTCTTAACCACCACATGGTTGCTCTGACTGCTGTCCAAGAATAACAACGTTTGTCAAGAGGTAAAGAAATAGGGAAGTGTTGTCGTCTCTTTTACGTAAGCATGGATAAATCAAGCACAGGCCAGATTCTGTAACTTTACAGCGCTGAAAATTTCCCTGAAAAGTAGATGCAGCTCTGGTTTTTGAGAGCTGGAAATGTTGGATAAATATTGCTTATGCAATTCTTACTTTTACAATTTCATTTTTGACACATGAGATAGCTTTTTTTTTCTTTTTTTTTTTTGTAATTTGCTGCTGTTGTGGAAATAAGTGAAATTATTGTTCTCTTGAAAAAAAAATCGAGTTGTGGGAAGTCATTAGAGTTTTCAAATTGAGGAAGAAAAGTGTTTTTCATAGTACATTCAAGTCAAGTTAAACTGAATGCCAGGATGTAGTATAACACTTTTTCATCTCTAAAGCCAGCGTTTCGTTCAGTATAGTGTGCTCTGTCTAAAGTTGAGTAAAACTCCTTAAATAAACACTTTTTTTTACCTTCTCCTGGAGAAAAAAATCAGGCTAAGCATTAATCATACCTTGGTACTGAATTGTAAGGAAGCAAAAAAACAGATATGGCAACTTTTCTTTTTTCATGTTCAAAAATGAAAGAATTCTTGATAGTGGTGTGAGAAAGTATTGGTTTACTGTCAGTAGGGAGACACTTACAAGACCAAACATGAGCTCCTGTGCTCGGACGTATTGATGTCTACCAAGTGAAGACAGAAGTTAGTGGCTGCTGCAGCCAGGTGTGGATTCTTTTCAGTGGTGGGGTTTGTGATGCCACCCATGTGAGCACATGTGGCTTCCACAGCTCAGCTCAAGGCTGCAGTCCAAGATGTGTTAAATGAAGTCATCGATGCCTTCCTGAGGGCTGTAAAGGTTGTACTGACTTTGAGGTATCCAGTTGATCTTACCTGGAGATAGGAGTCATGCAGCTGTCTGTCCTGTGCTTGCAAAGTGGAGGCATCGTGTGCCTGTAGTTGCCTTACCCCAGGCTGTAGGCTGTTCCTGAAGCATGTTGTGCCTGGTGACAAAACGATTGCACAAGGGACTGAGAAGAATGTTTCCACTTGGACCAGCCTTATGAAGATCAAATGCTGCTGTGCTCACTATGCTGCTTGCCAAAAGCAAAGGTGTCTTGAGGATGTGAATGCAAGCAAAATGCCCTGTTCTCCATTTGGAGTGACCTGCAGTCATACAGCAAACGATGCAAAGGGACACAAAGACATTGGGCTAAGAGAGAAGGAGGGAAGAAGATGGGGAGAAAGTTAGGGTCCTGAAAAGAGAATAAACACAAAGAGGTTCGTCAGAAAAAGAACAAAAAATTAGGAAAAATTGACAAGACTTTTAAAGATGCAAATGAGGGAAGAAGTGGGAAAAAGGCGTTTCAAAAATGAAAGGAGCTGCAGAGGTCTGTGGTACTTGGTGTCTGGTGCTAAGGGAGTCTTGTGACTTTGATGGTTTTTTTGGTCCTGGTATATGGACCGGGGATCTTAACAGTAGGATGTGAAATATTGTCCCATTTACTGGTTGTGTTAAAGAGAGGGGAAAAGAGAAATGTCTATCAGTATAAATTTGTTCTTAATGAGTTCATCTGCAAAGGAACCTGTTTGTGAGGTAAAACTGAAGCTGGTAGGAAATTTGGAGTAAGTATTTAATTCTGCTACAAATTCTTGATGTAGACACAGCTGGTAGTAAAGTCACTGTACTGTATCTCATCACAGTTATAAAACAGGGGGTATGTGCTTTTTTTCTTCAGTTCATCAGCAAAACTCACATTGACTTGACCCTGTAGCTTTCAGATATGTAAGCTCTGCAAACCAAAGCAGCATTCATAGTTTTGTCACAACAGGCCCATGTTGGCAATGTCTAAAGCCCGCTGTTCACTTCTTTGGCTGTAGGTGACAAAGTGCTGCTTAGGTTGTATTTTTATTGCATTGTGCTGTAGTGTCCTGCTCTGGCAGGTGGATTGGACTAGATGATCTCTTCAGGTCCCTTCCAACCCTTAAGATTCTGTGATTCTGTGAAGTGAAACAGGGATCTAGCGCATTGGTTTTCACCAGGAAAAAAAAAAAGCCAAATGAAACTGTATAATCCTGTTATTTTTGGAAATACTTCATTACAGACCTTGGAATTTGAGCTATGATGGTACTGATGATATATTTGGAAATAAAAGCTCATTTACAGCTGTTCTCACCACAGGAGCAGAGACCACATCCTGGTTAAATGTCATATGACTAATTTAATTTTTACAAGTGACTACTTCGTTGCAATTTCTACATAGTTTTCCATGATAGTGGGCAGCGCAATAGCTGTTTCCTGGTTAAGCTTGTGGGTCATATGCATTGTTTCTTGGTTATGCTTATGTTAATTCAGGATCAGATGGTGGGTAAGACAGAGGGAATGCTTATCTGTTAAATGGAAAAGGGTATTTCCTGTGATTACTTTTGCGGATTTTGAAAATAATTCCAAGTTTCTATCAAAAATAAGAAGTTTGAGCAACTGCTAATCAGGGAGCAGCTACTAGCCAGGGAAGTGAGATAAGCCTGGGTTTCCAGTTATGCTCCAGTTTTGTTTCTCAGAGTCCACTTCATTCTTGTAGAGACCCTCCACCCCAAAGGGTGCAATTCCTGACAGTGCAGCCTTAAAGCAGCTCCTTTCCAGCCAGGTTGTAAGACTGTCTTAATCCCAAATGATCTCTTTTCTAACAAGTTCCACTTTCTTTTTATAGTCCCATCCTAGGTCACTGAGCTGTATGATTAGGAGGAGTACAGGTCTTGCAATTTGAGGGACATCTTTGAACTTCATTGCATTTATTAATGCATGCTGATGTGGCATCCACAGACATAGTCAGTGTATGGTCCCTTTTCCTTTTACAGCTCTTCCCAGATGATTAGAAGTGGAAGAAGAGACAAAAACTATTGCTGTGCAGTAGTGACAGCATAGTAGCTAGTTTTGAATCTTTTGAGCTGAGGGTGGAACTTTTTGCTTTTGCTGAGTGATTTTTTGCTTTTGTATGTAACAGCTCTTAAGTTATTCTCTCAGGTAACAAAACTGTGAATGTAATGTACTTCATTCATCATATAATTCATCATATTGCCCTTATTTATATGATACAGAATGTAGAACTCTATAAACCTGTAAGTTCAAAGGGATAAAGAAGCAAATGATCATAAATGCACTTGCAGTTATTGAAACTGGTCAGAATTTTGCCCTCGGTACAGTTGAAATGGAATAAAATACTGAAAACAGTATGTTAGGTAAGCACTGTCTGGCAGAAACAAGTATGTCACCAACTAAAATTAGAGTTTTCTGCTTCTGAAAGGTAATGTTTAGTTTTTTCAAAAATAGATTTTTTTCATGAAAAATCATCTTAGATTCTGGTCACTGAAGAGAGGTGCAGATTACAAATTTTCTGTAGTGTGTTCTCTGATGATGGCCAAAGTCGGTCTTGAAACTATACCAAGATTTGATTAAGTATGTTTATATTGCAGAAACTGGTTGGTATTGTTAAAGAGTTCGTGGAGGAAATGGTATTTTATGGTGTTGGAGCCTGCATTTTATGGAGGTAAGGGGCTAGGTTTTGGTTTTCCTCTCATCAAGAAGAAAAGAATTCCCTGAGATCCGAAACTGTGATCTTATCATTCTGTAAACTCTTGCTTCTCCATTTGAAAGATTCCCACCTGATATCACAGGGTTTGTACTGAGACAGATAGATACAGATATATACTTGGCAACACTCTTGACCATTAGTCTCTGATTTTGTTGTCTACTAATGTGTGCTTACTTTTCTACCATATTATCTCTTAAACTGAATCCAGAAAAGCTCATTAGTCACAAATAACAGTTGCAGGCTTAGGAGGAAGTTTCTCATTGAGCTAAGCCAACCTAATGGCTCATTACTGCTGGAAAGTGATCCTACCTCTCTTGCTTCACTGCTGGTGTGACTCTTCCATCAGTCTGTCTTGTTAACCTCATTTGCCATCAGCTGTTAAAAAAAAATCTGTGAAGGTACTTGAGATGCAGACTGTGTCTTTCAAGTACCTGCTGTTGTTTCTGACAAAATTTACGGTATTTACATCAGAGCATGGGCTCACTGGGCAAGGGATGGTACTGCAACCCTGGGAAATAGACCAGGCTGAAGTGTTTTCTGGGGCTTTTTGTTTTTTTGGGGTTTTTTTTATTGGTTGTGTCTCTTTTTAAGTTTCTTACACGTCAGATTTGAAAGTATGGCTAAAAATAGAAAAATCATACTTCAGAGACTGTCATAGCAAAAATACCCTAATTATTTTTTCATTGCAGGTTACTTTATTATTACATTGCATTCTGTTTTTTTAAGACTTTTCTTCTCTCTTGGCTAGGATTACAGGATCACATCCACAGCACTAAGGAATATTTTGGTTTTCATCTTTAACACTCTTAATACTGTGGGCTTTTTCTTGCATACTGTGGAGTGTATGCATACTTTTTTAGCATAACTTTATCCTCTTTCTGCATTGGTGTCCTGGTTTTGGCTGGGATAGAATTATCCAGCTGGGTGTGCGCAAGAAGCTGGGAGGGAGCGTGGCCAGGACAGCTAATCAAAACTAGCCAAAGGGCTCTTCCGTACCATAGGACATCATGCCCCGTATATAATCTGAGGAGAATTGTTGAGGAGAGAGGATCACTGCTCAGCTATTGGTCAGCAGGAGGTGAGCAATTGCACTGGGCAGCACTTGTCTTTTTCTTGGGTTTTGTTTCTCTTAATTGCTATTATTGCACTTTTTTCTTATCACTGTTAATATATTTTAGTTCATTTATTATACTTGTTTTGATCTTAACCCATGAGTTTGGATTTTTGATTTCAGATTCCCCTCCCTACCCTATGGGAGGTGTGGGGAGGGGGAACCAGTGAGTGGCCGCGTGGGGCTTTGTGGCCAGCTCAGCTTGAACCGTAACAGTTGGGAAAGCAAATCCAGGATAATCTGTTGGGCATTCTGAAATCTCTGTGTGAGATTAAGGAGTAAGGATGCAATGGAAACAAGGGGAAGAGCTAGCTGGGATCTGTGGGGTGAGGCTGGTCCTGTACAGCATCAGTCACAATCCTTCTGAGTAGTTTCCAAGTTTTTGTAGGCAATTGTTAGTGGATCTTTTTGGTTTTGAGTAATTTTTCGCCTTGCTCAGTGAGTTAACTGTCAGCTAGGAGGAGCTCTCTTCAATGGAAGCATTGAGGTATTTCATTGCTGCTAGAAGTAGCACAGTTATTTTTAAGGGTTGATTTATAATAGTTACAAATACTCATTGTTACTATTGGTCTGATTTTTTTAATGTGTTTATGCCAGTCTGACAACTAAAATAAATGTCTGTATGTGTTTTATTGATTGTTGTAAAACACTTGCAATGCAGCAAGCTGGAAAAAGGAAGGTAAGTTATTTAGTTTGAGAGGCCCCATAACATGCTTAACAGTTCTCCTCTGACTTTCTTATGAATTCTCCACTGTGAGTCCTGATGTCCCACAAGCACCAATGAATGTAGATATCAGCAAGGGGTGTTTATCCTGGGGGCAGTCCCTGAATCTGTCACAGTGACAGCAAAATGATGGCCATTGAGGCAGCTGCCTTGATGTACCCTGAGAATTGCATTGTGGCTCTGGAGGAGCCACAGGTAAAATGATGGCAGCTTGAGAGCAGCATCAGTGATACCCTTCATCCAGGAAAGACTTGAAAGTTGACCTCGCCACCCAGCAAGCGATAATCCTTGCTCGTCTTCTATGTCTTAAAATATCAGAGAGTTTACACCTTTATTTGAGTTGCAGACCACCTGCAGGTCACCACCTGAAGGATGTCGGTGGGAAGTGTGGACGCTGGTCATCAATTGCACAAGATTTCAGTACCCTGTATCTTAGACACTTCCTGGTGTTCAAGGTGGAAATCAGGATGAGTTTAGCTGTAGGTACATAGTAACTAATGATGATCTCAGGCAGCCATCTGCTACTGGGAGAGATGAGACCAGGAGATGCCTTTCTTTTTGGTCTTTTTTTCCTCTCCTCCTCTCTGTTCTCGCATAGCAATAATCGAGTCCTTAAAAGGTCAAATGTGGCATCCACACTTGGGTCTCCTACCTATTATGGCAATAATAAGGGAAAGAATGGTCTCTAACCAAATGATCACTAAGAAAAATCTCTGTTGAAGAGAAAAAGTTGAAGTGAAAAAACCAACCCAGGCTACTTTTCCTAGAGCACATGCCAGAACAGCTAAAGCCGGGTCTTCTGTGTCATGAGAAACTCCTTCACCACAGACAACTTGAAAATGTCTACCTTGAGGTCTCCTCATTCCTTTTTGAGATGATGCACAAGTTGAGATGTTGGTTTTACCATATTGGGAAAAGCCTGGCTTTTGTGTGTTTTGAGCCTCAGATGCAAGCTGTGGGTGGACTGGTCACTGTTTTGGCATCTGCAGTGGTGGAATGTGTGTGGACAATCAGATCACTGGGAGGAAGAGGAGAGTTTACCAACATCCACATTCCAGGGTTTGCCTTTCATCTCCTCATCTGCGCCACCATTCTGGAGAGAAAGAGGGTAATTAATGTTCCAGGGACAAAGCTCGAGGGGCTCCTGCTGCTTGCACCTCTTGTGTGTGCTCTGAATTCCTGAGCGTTCTGGTATAGGAGGTATCTACACAGCCACAGTGAGGCACATCATACAGCTAAGGGATGTTTCAGCCATTTGGTACTCAGTCCAAGGACCTGGTTTGTTTGGGTTTTTTTTTTTCCTCTACAGTATTCAAGAGTATGCTTTCGTGTTATGTGGCCTATCCATGCTGGAGGAATATAAATGACAAAAGACGAATGCATTAGATTGTCAACAGTTACTGACATCTCTGCAGCAACATGTTGTTTTACATCACCTGAGGAAAGAACCTAGGATATCTTTTTTTTCTGCCTCTTGAGGGAGACAGCTGTGTAATTAAACTTGGAAAATTCCCCTGGGTGACAGCAATGTCTAATCAGGTGATAATATTCACGCCAAAGCTGTTAAGAGATTGCTTGACTTGTAAGCAGATGCTCACAATTTTGTGGAGTATTCTACATTAAATAGAGGGGAGTTGACTCTTCATTGGTTTCCACAGCAATGACGCTTTATCGTGTTTATTCTTAAGTGCCATGTGCAGCACATCTGGCTCTTTCATATCTCTTTTTAAGAATTATCTGTGTCTGTATGTATGTATGTGCAAAGTACATCACCAACCTAATTACATGGATAAAATCTAAGTGCTTGAAAATGGTTCTTTTGATACTTGCACATAGTGAAAATTGGATACGTTAAGAGTTCCCAAGTCTTATCTGAAGTTCAGACAACTTATACAGGTTTGGAGTTGTTTTTAAATCAAATTTTATTTGTTTAAAAAATAGAAATAAGTAATAAATACCATCTTTCAAATATTTTAAAAGCATAAGTTATACAACATTTCTTCTGGCTTCTGAAAGTATTTTTTGTTGAACACATATTAAATAAATTACTGTTCAGAATAGAACCATTAGAAATGAAATAAAATACATCCCTTGTTTAAATTATTTCTAAATATCGAAAATATAAATAGGAAACACTAGAAACCAATAAATATTTCAAATACAATAAATAGATTCCTAGAAGGAAATGAGAATGTATATAAATACAAACCATTGTTACTATTTCTAGTTCCTAAAACAGAACAACACGGTCGTCTGCCACATGACAGATTTGTAACAAAGGATTGTGCCTGAATTAAAACATTCAGACACTGAAACTCCTGGTGTGTTTCAAATAGCGAACGGCCCTCATGGTTTTCTCCATAAATGAAGTAAAGTCTCGGAGGATGAGGTGGATGGTGATTTTCTCTATCCATTTCTTGTTGGACTTCAGCTTCGTGTGGAGGGATTCCTGGGTAGCTGAGTCTGGGATGATCACTTCATCGGGGTTGATCACCTGTGAAGAAAGACAATGTTGGAGTGCCCCAGTTAAAACATTGTAATCGAGGTTGTTGGAGAGTGTCAGTTTATATAACCTACTGCATATCCACCCTTTCTATGCTGTGACCCACTCCTACCTCTCTGGGTGCTGTGCTTGCCTATGGCCCTGGTTCTGATGTGGGCTGCGAGGGACAATGATGCCCATTGCTGTTGCTGTGGAGGAATCAAAGGGTCTCATCTGACCTATACTGCTTGTCCCGGTTTGAGTGTAGGGCCTGGCATTGTGGTCCAATGCATGGCACTGGACAGAGCAATATCCCTCCTCTACTGCCTGCCAGCCAGCAGGTTGTTGGGCAGATCCTGTCAGCATTTGTTGCAGCTGGTACTGGTTGTGATGTCCTGAGTCATAAGTTGATTAGATGACATTGGAGTACACTCAGTTGTATAGTGGATTAACAGTCTCCAAAGATGCCAAACTCGTTTAGGTGATTAATTTTTACTTTCCAGGCATTTAGGCACGTGGAAGGACTAAGTGTCACCAGCTTTCACTGATGTGTCGAATCCTAACTGCGAGGTAAGTGAAAGGAGTTATATACACCTAGTGCTGACTGACAGTGCTGGGCTCCTAGTACTCAAGTGCCTTTTAAGGACTTGTACTGTGAAATGGGTAGGTGACTTCGAAAATGAGAGTTCCTCACCCAAATCATGGAGCTGTTTTAGATGATTTAGGAATCTATATAATAGACAACAATAAAGTATCTGCTTCACCCTGGTGTTAGGATTTGTCCTACCCTTTAGCAAGTGACAAAAGCATGCATGCCTCTTTCTGGAATACCTGTTCTGTGAAAGTAAGATAGGAATGTTCTTTCTGTCCAGACTACTTGGAAGTGTGTTCTGATCCCTAGTTACTGGTGTATCCAACTCCTTGTTGCATGCTGTAAAAGTTTGTGACTGGTTATCCAGACAGGTATCCAGATCTGCCTGACCACAAGTGACAGATCCTGTCCTTGCTGGTTTTGCCTTAAACAGCAGATACAACTTCTCTCCTAAAGAAAAAGTTCCAATCTGGTGATCAGGACTCCTCACTTTCTGAAAAACTACAGTACAGGTTTTTCTTTTGCTCGCTGTGTTGAATTCTGTCTATTCCAATTACCTCAAGCCTCCTAATTTTCCAGAAAAGCTAATCTCCTCCAGTTATGAAATGAACTTTCTGCAATCTAATATATCAAGTTGGAAGCCAGCAGTCAGTTGCTGTCTTATGACAGGACCATTATTCTTAGCTACCACAGTGTGAAAAAAGCAGTTCAGCTCCCTTTCACTTAAAGAATGATGGACATAAATAAATATATTAGGAAAGGTATGGCAAACACACAATGGGCTTTTCAGATGCCAAAAACCACCTTGAAGTACAGAATGCTCTGAGATTTCTGCAGTCCTTACTCACCTGGGTGGTTCTTACTCACACAAATAGTTTCCCTGATGACAAAGGAAGTATTCATTTTAAGGGTTATTAACATGAGTAAGAACTACAGGAATGAAGTAAATTTCTGAAGTGTGGTCTTTCAAAGCTCTCCAAAACATAGAAAACAACTGTCAGAAATGAATAGCATTTACCAAATCAAAAGAGAGTTGGGTATTTGTAAAGAAAGAAGATTTTTTTTTAAAATGATGATTGCAAGCAAAATGCCTGCTTTTTAATAGGCGGCACCTTTTATTTAGTCAAGTTATTAACTTGTGTTCTCAATTTAACTGTCTTCCTTGATTTTTGCTACTGGTATCTCAATATACTATACAAGTTGGTTTAAGAGTTTGTTTTGGAGAGTTTTAAAGAGTAATAATATTGTAAAAATGTATTTGCTTTTATTTATGCAAAGGTTGTGGGGTTTTTTTTTGGTTTTTTTTTTGTTTTTAGAAAGAGAGTTCTCAGGGGTTGCAGCATTTAAAGGGTTAGACTGCAGTTCCACAATTAGGAAAAGCTCCCTGAGAAATCTTATGTCTCTCAGCTGGGCAGTGGTAACATATTTGTTCTTAAAACAATGACATATCTAATTATTGGTTTGGAGAAGAGAAATAACAATAGAAAATAGGAAGAAGAGTTGTTTCATTAAGAAAATTAAATGTGTCAAACTTGTAAGTTAGTCACAGGGATAAGTGTCTGAGCATGAGGAACTGCTCTCAGCCTGTTTCCGCTGAGAGAAAAGAAAGTGGGGAATGTTTAGCTTCATATAGCACCCTCTTTCTCTGACTACACATCAGTGCTAAGCCATAACAATTATTGGAGTGAATTTAAAACCAACTCACCATCTGTCTTATTATATGTGCCAGACGCTCTGTGCTATTGCACAGGGAGTCCACATGTTGCTTTTCACTAGTAAAAGTTTCTTTTACGTATTCAAGGTATGTCCGAAATGTATAAAGCCCACTGGAGATTTTCCTTAAGCATTTATCCTGAAATGAGAGAAAAGTGAGAGAGTCACTTATAGCTTGGAAGTGCCTCCATGGCAGTGGCACGCGCTTAAGCGCAGTAAGCAGGTGATGCTTATAGACAGCGTGCAGGGAAGCGGGAGCCGGCATCAGTCTTTAGGCCAACATGCCCAGTTGTGTTGTTTTTTTGGAGCTGTCAGAAATCGCCCCAAGTATATAGAAGATTAGACCAGAAAGGAGAGAGGTTCCTTGCCTCATTGAAGCCGTCGAGCAGACACCCATCTTCTTCTGTCACCTGGGGGAGGTTGAGGTCGTTCTGCATGAGCATTTCCATGCTGTTCTCGCAGACGGTGAACTTCTTGCATAGCTGGGGAGAGACGGGGAGAGGTTCCGTTACACCTCGGCCGGAGGCTGCCGCCTCGGGCCGGGTGCGAGGGAGGGTGTGCGAGCCCAGGCGAGGCGCGGGGCCGCCCGTACCCACCTCCAGCTGCAGCTCGGCCGCCCTGGCGCGCAGCAGCCGCGCTAGCCCCAGGCTGGCGGGCAGGGGCGCCCGGCGCGCCGCCGCCTCCTCCAGCTCATGGTGCGGCTTCTCGGCTCCGTCCCAGACCCTTTCTCGTCTTCGAGGCTGGCGGCTCGAATGAGCTCCGGCCATCCCCGAAACGTGTATTTATCGAGGGGGCTTCGAGATTATTCATTGTTCGGGAAAATCCAGCATGAGAACACGGGGGTGTGTGCACAGCGGAGCGCGCTGGGGTTGACACAGCGCTCCCCCCCATCCGAGCGCCGCGGGATTGTGAAACGGGGCCGGAGTGGGGGGGGGGGGGGCGCCGGGAGAGGCAGAAGGGAGCGTGAAGTCATCCTGCCCCAGAACCGCAACTCCTTCGTGGCCGGGGCACCGACTCACCTGGCCCGCCGGGACCCTGCCAGCAGCCTCAGAGCCTGACAGACCTAGCCGCACACCAGCTCTTGGAAGTTGTACACACATACTTATGTACCTTATACCCGTTCACGTTTCAATATTTCAATGGTTTTCGTGTTTCATACCTGTATCGTGGATAGTTACCTCTATGGTTTAGCTATTTTTAATTCTTTACAGATTTTCATCTGTAAACTAAACTAAACGTGTGTGTTTAGGTGCTGGCCGTATCTAAGCCCTGTGCATCCACTCTGGCTGTGAGCTACGTCTGAACAGGGAAGAAGTTCAGCAGATCCGTAGGCTTTAACTGCAGAGGAAAGCTCTCACGGGCTGGCTGCAGGAAATGCCTCCATTCCCTGTTATCTGGGGGTTTATCTCTTTCTGCCCACCTGGGAGGTGTAGCAGGAATCCCAGCCTCGCACAGAGGAACTCTTCACCCAGGCCAAGTGTGCCCATTTGGCTCAAGCCTGTTGAGTGTGGACCAGGTCAAATTGTGCAGGGCGTGCTGACATTGAACTTGAGAAATGTCTTGAACTGTTTTTGGCCAAACTGGTTTTTTTGTTTGTTTGTTTTTTTTTTCTTTTTTAAAGTAAATCTGTGCTGTTTTCTCTTGTAAGCGAGACTACAGAAAGCTGATTCTGCTTTGGGAGGTGCTAACATGAGGGCACAGAAGGGGGAAATAAGAGACATGATAGTTCAGGGATTGAACCTGGGTATTCTTACTCAGACTCTATTAAAAAAAAACAAACCAAAACAGATGCTGCCAATTAATTTTCTAAAAACCCTGTATAGAGAGCCTCAGGAAAGAAGCAGGGTCCTGAGGGCTATGGCGTAGTTTAGTGATGGGCTTGGCACTGTGGGGTGAGTGGTTGAACTTTAGGATCTTAAAGGTCTTTTCCAACTGTAATGATTCTATGATACTACTGATTTTCACTTAATGTCCAGTCTGTCAGTAGCAGGAAGGTAGCTGCAGTAATTCTGCCCAGTGGAGAGAGCAGTCTGTCCAGACAGGTGGTAGAGTCATCATCCCCAGAGATATTTAAAAGCCGTGTAGCTGAGGTGCTGAGGGACGTGGATTAGTGGCGGGCTTGGCAGTGTTAGGTTAGTGGTTGAACTTCATGATCTTACAAGTCTTTCCAACCTAAATGATTCTGTGATATTAGAGCTGAAATGCAGGTATGAGAGAGCGATTTTCACTAGCAGCATCCCATCACTGTCCAGTTCCCCAGGCATGGCCAAGGGAAGCCATAGCGAGCATCTGCTCTAAGGTTAGTTTTCCCTTGCAACATCTATGGCGGGAGAATAGAGCACATCACTAATGGGTACAATTGACTGGTATCAAACTAAAAGATCTGATTGCAAGGTGCCAAAAGATTAAAACCAACCAGACCAGATGAGCTCGATGCTTCAAACATCAGCCTGGTGTTTGCCTTCTGATAACCGTTGGGGTAGACAGAGCAGGGACATGAGAACTTCAGCTTCTGTCTCTATCCGTTTGCAATAGCATATGGATGTGTATGTCTCAGAGAGGGATTTCCTTGTGCTGCCGAGTGGATCGTAGGCTGTTCCCTGCAGATAGCCAAACTTCTCCTTCACCTAGGTGAAAATACTATTTCCAAAATCACTAAAACTTGGTAGAAGACTGTATTTCCTTAATAGTGTTTTTTCAGCAGGCATTCTGTTAGTAGTTCTGTTTGTAGCTCTGTAATTTTTAATTTTGTAACCTCATTTTATGAGTTGCCTTTTTGTCCTTGTATCATGAAAATGCCTTTTGTTAGCAATTTCCAGAGCGCCTTTTTATGCTGATTGCTGTTATACAAGAATCGGTCTTGCTCAGGTGTATTGTTACTTCTTGTGGTGGGCACCTGGTATTCAGCCAAGGTCAAACCACTACACTTCTTCAGAGTTAAATAATACCAAATTTCAACTGTTGTTTTCATCTAGAAGTCCAAGCTTTCAGGTTTTTTTTTTTCCTCCTTTTGCATTTTGGGGTTTTTGTTTACTCTTTTGTATGATTGACCGTGTGACTTTTCAGAGGTACAGAGTATACTCTCATGCTGTAGTGGAAGCTGCTCATTAATGCCTTAGAAACTCAGTTTGATAATCCGGGACAAAGCGTAGCTTTCAAGGGAAAAAGGAACGCAAATTTACGCAATAGCATTAAGATACTTCTGCTATTACTCTGGACAGTTTCTTATGCACATAAATGAAACACTTTGCACTAATCTATCTATCATAATGGGTAAAGTTTTGGGAGGATTTAAAGGGAATTAATTAATCCACACTGTACTACACTGAGTTACAATGATTCATCGGTAACCATGTTCAAAATGTAGTAAGCTTTGAACAACTAGCACCTGCACATGAGTTAGCAATAAGTCAGGAGATTTGTCTGTTGGTACTTTAAATTATATAAGTAGTGTTGTTGAGAGTCTAAAGTATAATTTCTAGAGTCAGAGGAATTTCTTTCCTGCTTAGCATATTTCTAATAATGCAGATTACACGTCTTTTATCCTTTTGTTTCTGTTGTTTTTCATTTCACTGTACAGGTTCTTATTTTCTTGTTCTTGTCATTCATACTGTAAACCAGATAGCTGCATCCTGACATGCAAAACCTTCCTAATGCAGTATTTCAGAGATTCTCAGTGCAACTTTCTTCTGTCTGAGCAATGAGCATTACTACTGTACATTTCTGTGGGAGCAAAGGTGCCAGTTCTGGCTACTGTGAAAAATCTCTCAGACTGTCCACACATGAAAATTACTCTTGGTTACAGCTGAGGGTGAGTTTAGAGTCAGGGAGACAATCTGGGATGCTCCCTTGTGTCAGACTCTGTTTTCTAGGATCAGTGTGGCAACTCACAGACTCATTCCACACCAAGTATTGTTTCTTCTAGAGTTGCTCTGCCTGGCAGCAAGCCCGTGCCACTTTTGCTCCTGATGACCTGGATGATTTGCAGACGGGAGGCTCTTTCCAGAAGAGGTGGGTGACACCAGCATGGAAATACTACTGCCACTGCAGAGTTCAACAGACTGCAGAGCTGTCATGGTCAAAGCTTGTCATCCCTCTTCTGTCAGCCATCAGGTACATGCCAGCAAGGAGCCCAAATGGGTTGAGCACTGGCAGCAGCAGGAGATCTTGCTTGCTGAATGGTGTGAGTGAACTAAACGGCTATATAGATGGCATTCCTAGATGGAAAGCTAAGGTCTTTAATAAAGTAGAAGAATTACAGGGACTACAGGATGTTCCACTGTTATTTCTTTGTGTGTTTGGTTTGACTGTTTTTTTCTATCTAATAACCTTCACTATTCTACAGCAGTGATACAAACCGCTGATGTTTATTTGGAGATTATGACTTCAGGTGGTACTGTTGATAATAAGTAAAGGAATGCAACTAAAAATGTGGTGTTCTTATGTAAAAGTGTCAGTTTGTGTGTGGAAGAAAATACTAATTGTTGTTAGACCATTCAAGTGGGATCATGACAATGACTAAACATATAATTTCCAAATGTCTTGAGTGAGCTGGAAAGCCGATGTCTGTTGCCCTGACATATTTTTGGTTGAATCCCTCAAAGCTTGGAATGAGGGAACTTGAGTTCCTACAGATCTTGTAAAAAGTGGAGACGAGTTCACTGGTTCTGCTAAGATCTTGAATATGTGAGTGTTGAACCAAGCTGCCCTGTGCTGTATTTGAAGTGAACAGGTTGAACAGGTCATTGATATCCTGCATTCATGTTTCTCATAAGCAAACATTGCTTTGAGAAGCTGCACGTCACCAAAAAGCACTGTTGCACTTGACTAACGGCCTTTTGCTCTTGTGGCTTTGCAAGTTCTTTGGTTCTCTGTTTGTTGTTTGCCAGGGAACTGTAGAGTTGTTTGGGGACTTTTTGGTGAAAATCATTGCTCATTTTGGTTCCCTAAAGGCAGACTTACATCATTTTAAAGAAGACTAGGATATGTGGTAATAGACTTGATTTTTTTTTTCTTAAGAGTATCATATGCAAATACCATGAATTTCCATGTCTTAAGCTAAACCAGAAGTTTAGAGGAAAAATTCTTAGAGGTATGCAGTGCTAGGGGAGAGAGATCCCAGAGTTCACTGTTGTTGGGGAATATCTGAATCCCATAGAATGCTTTAAATAGACACACCTCCTTTGAATCAAAACGATTACAGGCTTTTTAACTCTGAAATGGGACTATTGTAACACTCGCCAGCAAACCTAGGTTTGCACGAGGAGAGCTTTGCTGCTGTGACTGCGCTGATGAATGACATCAGGAAGCAATTCCACAGACTGTTCTCATGGAAGGAAGGCAGCTCTTGCTTTGTGTCCATCATGGTGTGTCAAGTGATGCCTCTTTGTAGGGCTGCATGAGGCAGGAGAGCAGAGAATTGGCTGGGCTACAAATACCTCAGTGGCCTTTTGTCTTTCACAAGCATGATAACTGCGTGTTAACTGTTACCTGGCTTGTCTGTGATCATTGCCCACTATGGCAACACACTGCTTTGACAAGAATCCCATTTTATGAGTATTGTTTACAAGTCTTTTTTTGAACTGTGCTTCTATAGAAGATTTTTGTTCCCTTTTAAAAGTAAATTGACTGTAAATTCTACTTGTGTTTAAGGAACTTTCTGATTCACTTTGAGCTCTTTTCTAAGCATGAAAGATGAAAATTCAAAGTTGTACGATGAAGAACAGTGATGTGTTTCAGTCACCAGGGAAGATGATGAGGCTGAAAAGAGAACACAGGAGTCTGAGTATATAGGAGATACTGTATATGGTATAAGTATTTATTTTTATTGTTTACTATTTTTGTCATTGTACATTAGATGTAGTTTGTGTTTTACAAAGCATTTAAAAGGCAAGTTCTTTCTCAGAGGAGCTTGCTCAATGCCAAAGGAAACTGAACGGGTGTCAATGTTTATCCAGAAAGGAATCACGCTCATGAATGCATACCAAGTCTAGTTCAGTTCAGTAACCATAAGATCTATTTCACTCTTACATAAAAGTTTGAAGCGTCTCTCAGTAAGATAGCTGTGGATCTAAATGTGTTTACATTCATTCATGCCTATGTTTTTGGTGCCTGGAATCTCTTTATCTGACTGTTGTCTCTCTCAGTTTGACATTTAGCTATGCATCCTTGTTCTGCTTTTCCTAGTGACTGGCTTTCTGTGAGATTGTAAATTACTTGCACGTAATCCAAGTCACTTAGTAATATTTCTGTGTTTTTTTCCTGGATAGCAGAAGGTTCTTTCTGCATTGAGAACAAAAGTTGGGTGGTATCAGTGGTTATTTTTGCCACTGTATGCAAAATGACGCAAGAGATAGTACTTCCTATGCTTCGGAGAACTTTATTTCTCTGTTAGAGCTTAGAATAGGGACATACAGCTGAATATGGGTGGGTGTAATTTACATCACATCTGAGTACAATGATATGTGTAGACTGTTAGTTGGAGAGCTATCTTTTACACGTGCTATGATGTGGTAGTACTGCTCAACAGAGCCACTGGTAAAAGTATCATAACCAGAATCAGATGCTAGGCTTCAGGTTTTTTTCCTATTGGAAGACAACATTTCATGAGTGGTTTATATGCTTTGGAAATTTTTCTTAGGAGATGGTCAATTAGAAAACCAAAATGTACTATGCACCTGCAGTAACTGCTGTGTGGTTTTGTGAAGTCTTTCTAGCTCAAGAATCCTTCAGTGACACTCTGGAGTTTGCCACTTTGGTCATACATTTAGCCTTACAATCTGTGGAGAAGCTTGAATATTGCTACTTAGAAAGTGCCTTAGACATTGAGGTTTTAAGGTCTTTCTTCCTTTCTGGGTGAATTCTAGCAAATTCCTTTATTGTTCTAAACTGTGTTTGTTAAAGAGAACCTACTTATTGTAGCAGGATCACTTTCTAATTACATGTCAGCACATTATAATAAGATTAACAGGTTGTGCTCAGGTCTGTAATCTTCACTCTTCCTGCACTGTAGCAAAAGTATCCTGGGGGCCAGGCTGGCTATAAGGACTCTGATCCCATCACCACAGGATTTAAGTGGTCTAGGTCCAACTAGATTTTTCCTTCAGATGGCCAATTAGATGGTCTTGTGCTTTTTGTTTAGATTTCTCAAATCAGGATGTGGGAGATGTTGAATCATATCCCTTCCCTTTCTAAAGGGATTATGAACGCAAATTTGCTACTTTACAGGAAAGTCCCCCAACTCTTAAGAATAATGTTGGCCAAGATGTTTTCCAATTCCTCCTCTTTTAAGAGTTCACTTTATTGAACAATTTTTTTGTGAGACATCAGAAGTCTGCGTGCCACCTTGGTGGGCTGATGTGGGTTCCAGGGGATGTTTGCTCAAGTACATAGTACAAGAAATTTGGCCCTTGGGCAGAAATAGAAAGTGATTCCTAGGAAGTGCTCTGACCTCAGAGCTGTTGGGTAAGCCTGGGCAGGGGTGAGGATCTCACTTCCTCTGTGAGAAGACTTTTGGGAGGAAGAGCTGATCTATATGGTGAAACCCAGGAGGATTGCTTATAAGATCCTACCCAGCACAGGATCCTGTCTTCCAGGGAGAGACACCTGCTTTCTGAGGGGGAAAAGCTCCTCATCCCTGGAGTTTCTCATGGGCTGTTGCAAGACCTTCTCATGAAACAAAGCAGCTCTTGCTTACCGCTTAATTGACAGGGACTATGCCTGTGCCTAGCAGGGGAACACCGTGACTCTAGCTGCCCCAGTCAGGCGCTGCCTGCTGTAAAGTCCCCTGGTATCGCTTGTCCCAAGCACAGAATGTAGTCTGTTTCCCCTGCTGATCTTAAAAATACATGTGAAACCAAAAGTTGAAAGTAAAAACCAGAAGCAGTCTAGTTGAACTACTCTGATCTGAAACCCCCAGGCTCTTCCCTACGCCTGAAGCCACATACAGGACAATGGCAGTTCTGCTGCCTAGAGGGAATGCATTGGGTATCTCCCTTTTCACTTTAGCTCTGCAGCAAGCGTTACTCCCTGCTGCTCTCACTTTGATCTTCTACATTGCTGAGCCTTTATAAATGCTGAATTCCTGGAGTTTCTCTGGTCTACTTTTTTTCTGATACTGCTTGCCTGGACTTGTCAGGGTGAAGTGCTCAGACTTTCAAAACGTGTCTGTGTCAATGCAGCAAAGTGTATTTTCTTTATTCACTGCAAATATGGTAACCATTGTCAAACATGAACAGAGAGCAAAGACTAGTCAGAATTGCAGGCACCTTTAAGAAAGGATAAATTAAACTTCTATGTTTCATTTCACAGCATTTTCATTATGAATCTGTTACAGCCTATGCAAAGTTTCTGGAGTGAAGTTGAATATTTTATACATTTTGTAAAACTGCTACTTTCTAAAATGTTAAAATCGTATAGAGGACTGCTTCTTGGAGACTGCCTGTGCAGTTATCAGCTACATGTAATGTCTCACATTTAGCCTGGGTGCCACATGCCTGTTTAATGAAATCTGCTGTTTTCTGCCTGCCATGTAGCATGTGGTTCCACAACTGTTACAAGCTGATATCAACGTGGGAAAGATGCTACCAAGAAAAGCGTCACTGCCAGTAAGTAGTCTGACTTCTGCCACGAGTCACTTTTTCTTACCACGTCCCATGTGTGTCAGCAATGGCACTGGAGCTGCTGTGTCAGACTGGGGAGAGGATCTAGTTGGAAAGTAAGACACCAAAGGAATTTAATAAAAACTATTTTTCATTGGGATCCCTTCTGTGATCTTGAGTCACTACAAGTCTGCCCAGATGCCTCTGTCAGTGTGATGTAGCCAGATGCAATGCCTGACTCCAAGGGCTGTACCAATAACAAATAATAAAATTCACTGAGGCTTTGTGTATGTAGTGGTTTTGTCTTTGGTAGCGGGATGCTACAAGCATGGCTTCTTTAAACAAAGATCTGCCAGAAGCTTCCCCTGTAGCTGACAGGGCTAATGCCAGTCAATTCTAAGATGGACCCACAGCTGACCAACTGGCCAATTAGTGGCTGAGGTAACATCTCTGTGAATAATGTATTGGAGAAGGGGAAGAAGTTGCTGCACAGTTGCTAAGCAGCAGCAGCAGAAGGGAGTGAGAATATGAGAACAACATCTCTGCAAACACCAATGTCAGTGGAGAAGGAGGAGGAGAAGGTGCTCAGGCCCTGAAAGAAAGACTTCCCTGTGACCTGTGGTGAGGACCATGGTGAGGCAGCTGTGCCCCTGCAGTCCATGGAGGCCACCAGCGAACAGAGATCCACTCGCAGCCCGTGGAGGAGCCCACGCTGGAGCGGGTGGATGCCTGAAAGAGACTGTGACTCCATGGGAAGCCCACACTGGAGCAAGTTCCTGGCAGGACCTGGAAGTCTGTGGGGAGAGAGAAGTTCATGCCAGAGCAGGTTTGCTGTCAGGACTTGTGATCCCATGAGGGACTCAGGCTGAAGCAGTGGGTTCCTGAAGGACTGTTCTCCCAGTGGATGACTCACGTTGGGGCAGGGTATGAGGAGCTGCCTCATGGGAGGCCCCATGCTGGAGCAGTTTATGAGGAACTGTATCCCATGGGGAGGGACCCCACAGTTTAGCAGTGGGAAGTGTGATGAAGCCTCACCTTGAGAAGAAGCAGTGGCAAAGTCCATCTGTAACGAACTGACCTCAACCCTTATCCCCTGTGCCACTCAGGGGGACGGAAGGAGTGTCCTGGGAAGAAGGAGGGATGGAGAGAAGTGTTTTAAGTTTTTTTTTTTTCTTTTCTCATTTTCTTGCTCTGTTCTGATCGTTCATTAATAAATCAAACCATTTTTCTCCCCGAGTTGAGTCTACTTTGCCTGTGATGCTAATTGCTGAGTGATCTTCCTGTCCTTATCTCGGTTCGCAAACTTCTCATTATATTTCTCTGTCCCCTGTCCAGTTTAGGAGAGGGAGCAACAGAATGATTTGATGGGCATCTGGCACCCAGCCAGGGCTAAACCACCACAGTGTTGAACATGAAAAATGTTTTACCTCATCTCAAAATAACATTCATCTCTCACATCTCCAAAGCAGCACATACTCTTGAAAACAGATTAAATAAAAGAGAAGGTTTTAAGCCGTTACATGTTCATCACTTTGTTAGCAGATAAAAGTAGTAGCTAAATTCAATTTGAATTAATGAGGACTTTTATCTCTTCACCTGCTTTCAACTTCAGCTTATGTGTTGGAAATATTTGCTGTTCCTTGAATGGTCTTTTTTTCCAGCCCTACAATCTTGCCCACAGAAAGCCATTGCACACATTGTATGCTGTTGTAACTTCACTACTTTCAATAGGACTCTTCATGCCAGATGAAAGAGCAAAGAAAGTGAAGTCAAAGAGCTTTGCAGCCACAGACCACTGTCAGTACATGCTTTGCCATTTGAGTAAGTCCACAGCTGACAATTTTTTTGTCCTAAGCAATGTGATGATGTTACAAGATTCTTTAGGCTGCAAATTTCATGAGCTCCAAACCTCTGGAGCTTTTGAAAGGAGCGTTGGCATGTGGACAGATGATACTGCAAGAGCTTTCAGTGCTCTTGGGTGTACAGAGACTCTCTGCAGAATCAAAAGCCTGCAAACAGTCAGCAAAACAAAACTGACATTTTCTGACTTCTGGTGATGATAGGAAATGTGTAGGATCTCTAGAATTCCATTGCTTTCTATTTCATGTTTCATAGCTTCCTTATTGAGTCTATATTGAGCAATTTTTTTTATATGGTTTCAGAGAACCGGTCAGAGGGATGATGAAAATAACTGCTCAAAAGGGAAAGATCATTGTCATACAAAGGGAAAGCTGTTTTTAAACTTTCTCAATGGTATGGTCAAATTATTGTAAGAGGGTGAATATTTCTACTGAATTAGTAATGAACCTGACACTGTCTTATATGTAAAAGGAAAGAGAGACAAATGGATAAAGTGGCAAATGGCTTCTATCATCCCTCCAACTTTCTATACAATTTGTTCACTGTCTTCTGAGCCTCAGCTCCTTCTCATCAAGCTCTGAGAAAGCTACCATTAGAACAAAGACTAGCACAATAAGAAATATATCTGATTGTTTTGACATACCACAAGGAAGAAAACAAATCAGATCATATCAGAAAAGGAAGAAATACTTCTCCCAAACATTAGATGACATCTGCTTGAAAACCCTTGCTTGCCAGTGACGTGGGACACTTTTTTGCCAAGGGACAAAGTCACTCTGCCTGTTCTGCTGCTTCTTGAGTTCAAGAGTATGTTCTGCTTTGGAAATGTGAGATACTGAGAGATGAATGTTAAGATAAGATAAAACATTTTTCACCTCGTGGCCTCCGGCACTTCGTGTGCCCTGGAGTTGTTCTTGAATGTTCACAGAAGAGTCATGTTGTGAATGCTACCTTGAGATATTTAAGTGTCTCTGTTTGCATTTCCACTTCTCCATCTCCTTTCACAGTGCTGTCTTAGATGTGGAAGATCTGCAAATAGGTACTTAGTGCTCTGTTTCTGAGTAATCCTGTTGACCCCCACGATGGTGACACAAGGTCCACACAGCAGTGAAACAGATGAGGATGTTTGCTGGACCAGGGTTCTTCTTTTTTCCTAAGATACATTATCTGAAACCTTTAGCTTCAGCACACATTTCTCAGCACACACAGGAGCTGGCATGTGCCTTTCTCTCAGGCAGGATTTTATGCAACAGAAGGAATGTGTTAAACGTTTCCTGAAAATAAATGAAAACTTCACAGACTGAGCAAGAGAGCACCAGGAGAAAAAGACATGTGATATCCTGGCATAAAACACCATGCTTAGGCATAGTAAATAGCTAGTTTTACGTAAATGATGTAGTCTAATCCTATTACAAAAAACCATTCTCATTTGCATGGGTTGTGTCATTTCTCTCTGCTGACTTTTAACTTTCTGGTCTTCTGCATTTTATTCATTACACTTTGGTTACAGTACTGATAAATCTATTCTTTGATAATTTGTACCATGTGGGTACCATTTCTCCTAAATAAATAGCAGTGCCCACAACATTTAGGTTTTAAATTTAATGTTCTTACCATTGACCTGAAACAGAAGGTTGAAGCTACTGTTGTTGGCAGCTTTTTCTTGTGTGACGTTTTGAGGCTTTAAATGATGGTTTTGTAAGGGACTGAGCAGATGAAAGAGTTAGGTCTGGTTTAAATTGACTCTTGACATGCGGTGGGATGTTTATAGTATGTTTTGAGCAGAGGATCAGGAGTGAATATTTTTTAATGTAGAGTATTGCATTAAAAATTGTTTTAAAATCTGTTTCTACGTCCAGAATTCTTAACGATTACGGGAGAAAAGATTTTCTTCTATAGGCACTGCTTGTATGTAGGGATTTTTGCTACTCTAAGAAGTGTTCAGGAAGAGTTCAAGAAAATTGGGAAGAGGCCAAGAAAATTAATCTTGTTCATATTCCCCATATTGCAAAACTATTTTATCTACGGTTATTATAATAGCAGTGCTGGTAACTGTTTTTCTGGGAATGCTGATTGAAAAGGATAACACAACTGGAATATGCAGACATGTCTCAACAAAGAGATTAAAAGGTTATGGAAAGCTTGCCTATTGGTATCTAACTCCTCATCCATGGTTTCACCTCTTCTCCTCACTGTTTTTCCAGCTAGTAACTCCAGAGCTATGGCAGCTATGGATCCCCATGACCTAACAGATGAACTCTCATAACACAGATATGGTTGAAGAAATTACTGCCTCTTCAGCTATGAACATATTGCCAGCTATTGCTCAGTTTGCCTCTTTTTGCACGCTCTTGGGATGATCATAAGTCATTTTGGATCTCAAGTGTGGTATCACTTTTCTGCCCATTGGTAGACACCAATGAACACATGGGGCTAACCTAGCTGTGAATAGAAATATATGTCCCAAATGAGAAAGTGCTTCTTGACCACAGAACAAATTTCCTAACCAGGAAGAAGTTTCACACTGGCACAGGTGCCCAGAGGCTGTTGAATTTCTGTTCTTGAAAGTGTGCAAAGCTTGTCTGGATGAGACACTAAACTCTCTGATCCCACTTTGAAATGGATATTTAAGTAAGGGGATGGCCTAGATGACCTGCAGAGGTGCCTTACGCCTGAATCATCCTGTGCCCTATTAGAACAAAGAAGATCCTAGACACCTTTCACAGCACATTAGAGAGAAGGCAAGGGAAAAGAAGAAGTCCTCAAAACCCAAAATGCTGTTAAGGCAGACCTTTCCAACATGCATGTGGTATGCAGGAAAGAGACCTAAGGATCTGTGTGTTCTTTCCAGGCTGTGAGCCTTGCAGGATAGACATGCAGGGACAAGACAGAACGTAACTTGCCATTCAGCCTTCTCATCATTTTTTGATACAGAGGAACCTAGCAAATTATTTATTAGTTGCCTGTATCATTTCCTCAATATAGTTTTCACAAAGTTCAAGGTGTTTTGCAGGAGAGCTGAGAATGACCAAGTAATGAACGAAAACATGTACTAAGGGTTGGGAAAAATCATATTTTGCAATGAAAAAGAGTACAGCTGAGACAAATTGAGGATAAATAAAAGGAGTGAGGAGAAAAGGAAATAATCAAAAGAGAAAGGAGAAGTCTGGTTTTGCTGGAGATTTACAAAATTGAGTTTCTTTGGCAGGTCCAATGACACAGCCTCTACTAAGTAATTTATAAAGTGAAATGAAGTGGGGAAGCAAAGTTGACCTGGCTTTTATTTTTGAATCTTGAAATTACAGAGCTTGCAAAAGATGAGGCACCAACCTAGGCAAACGCAGCAACAACAATTTGCCTTAGCCTTCCCTGCCTTACTCCTCATCTTCCCCAGTGAGCCTACACAAGTTGACAGGAACATGTCTAGAGCAGAGGCACAACTGATTCATCAGGCCCATCCATCCCTGGGAAAGATCTCTTGTTAAGTCGGTATTCTGTCAACATCATTCTACTTAAATAAATGCAGGCAATTTGGCTCTTAGTCCCGTAGACCTACTGATAACACAGAAAAACTTGTGCAAGGACCAGGCTGATACTTTACTGAGCTCAATAAAAATACTGTAATTAGATGCCCAGGAAAACATATTTTTTAAAACATTAACTGTTTTTACATTGAAGTAGCAGACAAAAAAAAAAAAAACCAAAAAACCACAACCTACAAGGAAAAACCTGACTAATTAAAAGGATATTTCTGTGTGGAAGGGCATCTTGTTCACTGCTTTGTTTGCATCTGAAGGAAAAATTTCATGTGCTTTTAGTAATCTGTAGGTTAGGCTACAACTGTTGTTCCTAACACGAAAGGAGTATGCAATGAGTTGTGTGATTTCCAGTGACTAACGTTCAGCTTGCCCTAAGCTTAGTATCCAAAATAAACTCTCATTGTATCATGGTACAAGTCTCCTGGTGTGGCCAATGGGATGCACTCTAAAAAGCTGCAAGCCTTGATGTCTATATACCTGCGAGGTGCAAGGCAGGACTTGTATCAATCTGCATCCTCTCCCTGCAGCTGTTCTCTGACGTTGTACATGGATGCCCTACTTGCTCTTGCCTTGAGAGCCAGGGTGCAGCTTTCTATCTCTTGGTATCATGCAGTCTGCTGTCATGTGAGCATCTCCATGGCACGGGTGGTTTGGCATGGCCCAGGTTGCTTGCAGTACACACACCAGAACTGCTCTTCTTGGCCTGCACTGTGAGCTCTGCACATGTACAGGGGGGCTGCCTGCTGAGCTGGTGAATGCCTTGCTCTCCCAGCACAGCTGTGGGCAGGGACAGAAAAATCTCCCTAGGAAAAGAATCTTGGAATCATTTGGAAATGCCTGGTGTTCATAATCCAGAAGCAGAGGGACAGAGCATGGTCTGGCATCTCTGCAGTGGCTCAAAGACCAAGGACAGCTACCTGTATGCTGAAGGGAGATAAATCGTTCTGAGGAAGGCATCAGGTACTTTAAGTTGGATAGTGAAAACTGATATGTGTGCATGCTTCTACAGAAGAGATATTCTCAAATACTTTCTTCCACTTTTCTTGAACACCTGTTTCCTTTTTCAGCTGTGGTCGACACAGAGTAGCTGTAGCTGTCTCATAAGCAATACCCTCAATCAGCCACAGATGTTTGCCTCTGATAACGTCTTTACATTGCACACATTTCCTGATAAGACATGTTGTCTTTTTCTCCACCATTAGAAGGACCGACACACTTAGTGGCTAAAAATTTGCTTTGCATTCTCTCTGGACCCTCTGGTTTTTGAGGATCACCCATCTGTGTTACCACTCCTTCTGACGCCTCCTTTCAGCTTTAGGAATGCTTGGTCTCAAGTGGTCTCTGGATCTATCTCCTGCAGTGTGGCTTCTGCGTATCTCCTGTTTTGGATCCCAAAGGCCAAAGACTCTATCTGATCCATGTTTCCCAGGTGAACTGGCTGTCTTTCTGCACTCATGAGCCCTCTGACTATGGCTTGTCTGTCTTAGTGGAAGATGCAACTCGGCTGGTAGATGGTGCTACAGCAACGCACCCAAAGCCAGTGAGAGGAAAGCTGCTCTAGTTCCAAGATGCCAAGTACTCTTCTGCAAGGGACGTCACTGGACCTGAGTACCACAGAATCACAGCCTTGCAAAGACCAGTGCCACCTCAGGAGGTAAGGATCACAGCTGGTGCACAGTCCTCTATGGAGAGGAAGAAAGAGGAAGGTTTTTGCTCTGTATTTGATGTGTGTGGAGGCAGAAAAGGGGAGTGAATGCCTGGGGCTTGGGTTGGAAGTGAGCTCACAGGGGCAGAGAAAGTTTTCATCCAAGCACTATATGAAGAGCCAGACATTGGCAGTGTCATCAGCCTCATGTGGTCTGCACATTGGATGAATCTCAGGGACCTCAGGCACATCTAGCAAGCAGGGATAATTACTACAGATGGCATTTGTGTTCCTGACATATTCCCTGTTGTGAGAGACCAACATTGCTTTAGGAGAGAAAGAGATTTAATTATCTAGGGGACGAGAAGAATTGATGAAATGAATCCATGGCAGGTTGTGTCTCTGCTAGTGAAGATGCCAGAGGGTGTCCCTAGGCAAGGAGATTCAGCCTCTGTGTCATTCAGTTATCCTAGCCAGTCAGGCTAAGGCTAATATCACTCTCCAAAAACCAGTTTTCAGGCATGGTTTGGGAATTAGGACCAACCAGCGATGACTTCTGCTGGGCAGTTTGTGAGCACAGTTTGGTTTAATATGGACTTAAGTGCCTGAGAATGGTTTTAGTCACACATAATTCACTAGCAAAGCTGTAGCATTAGATGTTTGGTAAAACATTTGGCATCTAAATTAGAGCAAGCAAATCCTGGCCAAACTGTCTAAGAAATGGGAAAGCCTGGGCATGAAGGTCTTGAGCTAATTATCTACTGCATTGAGTGACGGCTTGTTTGGCTCTTACTTTGTAAACACCCCAAGCCAGAAACTTATCACCTTTGGCATGCACTGCCACAGGCTGTCTTTGATTTTCTGACCAGCTGTGGCAAATACATCTGTGGCACTTTGCAGCAGACAAAAAGTGCAGTGTAGCAAGGACCCATAGCTAAGGCTTACCAATGGAAGAAACACCTTATGTCTGCAACCCAGTGCTGGGACCTGCCTCTGTCATGTGACCTAGCAAAGACCTGTTTGCATCACCTAAAGTGCCCTATGCACCCTCCTTTGTGTCTCCCTGTGCTTACATTGGAGAAATCAAAGTCTTCATTAGCATCGCTGAAGAAATGTCAGTGGTCTGTAGTAGGTTTGTCCTTTCTTTTTCCCTCCATAAGCTCTTCGGGGAAGGATTGTCGGTGATGATGGCCCCGCACAACAAGGCAGGGGACAATGTGGAGCTTGAAATATTGAGAACATCTGGCTGCATGGGGCCTTTTCAGGAGAGTCTAATGACATGAAGCGAACAAGTTTTTTGTGAAAATCCCCTCATAAAAGGTGACCAGTTGAGGATGCACCACCAGATGTGGAAGTTTAAAAGGGTATTTGCAGCTTCTGGGTCAGATTTTGCTGCACTGATTTCTGGTTGACGGGTATTATAATAGGAGCACCAGTTGTTTCAGCTTTATTAGCTGGGTTGTAAGCATGAGCTCCAGTAAGCACAGACTCCATAGGCTCAAGGTTAGGGAAGCTTGTGTTTCAGTTAGCCTCTATTCAAGACAACAATTAAATGCATATAAAAGTTAAAATGTATGCCCAAGAGCCATTGAAATTGATTCCACGCTTTAGATGTGTTCTTGATCCTGCTTAGTCCAGTCACCATTTTATTTATTACCTCATGAAACAATACTCTCCAGACTAAGCTAGAATTACAGCCAATTTAGGGACCAGCCTTTACACCTGAATGCTTAAAAGTATCAAAATAGCTATTACAAACCCAAGTTATACAACAACATAATATAAAGTTATATAACAACAGGGGGGAAAAAAAAGAAAATAAAGCAAAATTATTAGTAGAGACGTTTTCCCTCCAGCTGGACTATGTTCTTGTGAAAGCAATAATCTGCGTCAAAGTGATCTAAACAGAGCAATCAGCAAAGGAAATCAAAACTGTCATTCTTTGACACAGAATACTGCTTGATAAGAAAGCAGAACAGCTGTAAGCTAAATGAGCCACCTAATAATTTCCCGTGTTGTCCTTTTTACAGACTTCCCGATATGTAACTAGCCTATAGCTCTTGTCAGGCAATGAAATGGTTAGTGCTGGTGAGTTATTTCTGCCACTTAAAAATGTATTTTTCATATTGTCTTGAAAAACAGACAGGACAAACTGTAACTGATAACTGCTGTTGGAACGTGAATTGCTTTCTGTGTCTTCTGAGAAAAGAAAACTCAATTTCCAGGCCCCAGTCCTAGCAAAGCAAAATCGAAACAAACTCTCTTGTGTTTTATATGCATATTTTTAAAGGACAAATTTTGCTTATTATTATTTTCAATTAATCTAGAAATATAAGTTAATGCATACTGTGAAAAAGAAATTGAATAAAAATAAAGACAAAACCCCTCCAAACAATTCAATCAAACCCTGTTTACTTTTTGGCCTGGCTGCTTACATAGTTTTAGAAAAGAACATCTTGGCTAGTGAAGAAGCCAGTCCCCACTTTAAAATGCTTTATCTCACTGCCACTCCCTCCACAAAAACAGACCCACTTCACACCCTGTATTGAATGTGTGTTACCTTGATAAACATTTTCATTGCCTTCTCCTTTGGACTCGAAGACCTAAACGCAGGATACAGGATCCATGGTGGAAGCCAGCTAAGGAAGTGCTCTCTTTACTACTGCTCCAAAATGGGCAGTAAAATACATCCCCCCCACCACTTAGGGTGAAATGGCAGTGATCGTGCAGGCTGCTGCACCAGCCTGGGAGCCAGGGCACTCAGTGCTACTGAAGGAGGCCGTCCAGGGAGAATTCTGCCTAGGCATGGGAAGAGCAAGAGAATCCTCACCTCTTTTTCCCCCACCTCACTCCACTTGAGCCTCTTTAGAAAAACTTACCACCCTCCTGCTCTATTTCTCAGCCTCCTGAAGAAGTGAACTCAATTAGCTAATCCCATTTGGGCAATCCACTTTGGTTCTGCAGGTGGTTTTACAGGATGAGCCCTATCAGGAGGATACAATGGCAGCATTGCCACCTTCTCACAATGTGTAAACTAAAGAGGCTAAATATATAATAAATATTTGTTTCTTACTACACTTGCTCTCCTGGGTTTGAGCCTCTGGGGCATATTTAGCTGCTTTTCAAACTCCTATCTATCAAACAGGCCTGACAATTGTTTTATTATGATTGTTATAGTATTATTAGTGAAAGTCTTGTACACCTTAAGGACTTAAGGAGGATATTATAGCTCTAACAACAGTACCACCCATGCTGGAACTCTTAATAAGGTAGTGGGAGCTCATGACACTGAAATTAATGAGACTGTAAAGAAATACTTGCTGTCACTGTGCTTTCAGTAATTCTCTCTGAGAAGTGAAATAGAAAGCAGCTAGATTTGCCACCTTATTTCAATATAAATTATGCAGGGAACATTACTGGCACAGCAAAGTTAAACACTCTGTCAAGCAAGCATAAGGACCTCAAGCCACCCTTCAACTGAGGAAAGATCTTTGCTGGCATCAGTCTAATATAGCCGTGTTTTGCTCCATAAAATCTCAACTATTTCTTTTCTCTTTCTGCCATGCTGTACTAATACACAGTAAGCATTAATGAGAACCATGGAATCTCACAAAATCACAGAATGGTAAGGGCTGGAAGGAACCTCCAGAGATCACCCAGTACAACGCCTTCATCAGGTCACACAGGAATGTGTCCAGGCGGGTTTAGAAACCTCCAGAGAAGGAAACTTCACAAGCTCACTGGGCAGCCTGTGCCAGGGTTCTCTCACAGGGAAGAAATTTTTATGTAATGAGAATCATATAACTTTAAAGAACTGAAAATTCCTCCAGAAAAGTACAATTCTTCTTGGATGCATTCAGAATCTTCTGTTGTGTGAGAGAGTCTGTGATTCTCTGTGCAATAATGTTCCAAGTGTGTTTGGGAATTAATAAACAAGCAGGGAGAGATTCCCAAAGCATAAATAACAGTGATGAGGCCATCTGCTATTGGTGTTACAACTGCTCTTGATAGAATTTCTGAAGCCAGTGTGCCTCCTTTGCTCTTCTTTGGGCTGCTGCCTAGTCTGATGTGGTGGTCCTGGCAATAAGAGCCCTGGTCTCTTTAGGATAATTGCCTTGGCACAAGCTCATGAGAAGGTGAGAGATATGCCCAAGAATGTGGGTGATCTGCCCTGAGGAGGAAACCAGGAGGTGACTGGGAGCCTAAACCCACCATGCTTTTTACCCTTGAGCATTATGGCTTGCTGCTTTCCTGTTGTGTCCTTCTGTATGTGTCTTCCCTCCACTGAACCACAAACCTATTTTCCAGGCACTGCTACTATGCTTAGGAAAGACCTCAAAGGATTGACTCTCACATCAAATTGTGAAATAAAAGACTAGAGCTGTTTGGGACATCTGGTATAAATTAGCTCCTTGTCACCCTGGTACAGCCCATGAGCCTCTGAGACGCTTTGTCATTCATTTTTCCAGCCTGGCACATTTTTCAGAGTTTATGAATAACCACTTGCACTAGTAAGCCTGTGAAGACATATACGGCATGCACCAACCTTGTGTGACAGAGAGGAACCACACAGGGATATGAATTCTAAACTACCTACTGAACAAAAGTCTGTGTAGAGACGTTCAAGGGTTTTCTGTGTCTCCTTGATGTTTCCATGTAGCTTGTTTCAAGGTTTTGTGGAGCAGTGTCATACATCCAGACCATAGCAAAGGAATAGCAATCCAAATAAGTTGGAAGACTGGTGAATGTTTTGGAAGCTTTTTCTTGGACTGCACTTTGATGTGCATTCAATCTGACAGAAAGCCCTCAACAGAAATGTATGATGAACTATGCATTTCAGCTGAAACACTTTCCAGATCTGATTTGTGCTTGTGCTGCTGATGGAGAGGGGGAAGAAGATGAACGGGGATGGGAATAAGTAATGTGGCACTGGAGGGATTATTGCAATCTTTTTGGGATACACTCTTCCTTAACAAATGGTAAGATATAGCCTCTCTTTTCATTATCAATGAAGAGAAGGCTACTTTTCAGAGAGGACTTCTAAGGGGAGGTGATACAGGCAGCTTTGAGCTTGCATGCACAGCTGTCCCCAGCAGAGACAACACTGAAGTCATGGTGGTCCTTGGATGACCTTGAACAGCCTAGGTTGGAAAATACGCTGCTCAGGTGGGACAGAAACCAGAGACTGAGCCAGAACCCTCATCTAGCTACATCTGCAAGTATGCAGTCATGCCCAATGATTGCAAAGTCGACTCATTCCTATGACTTCAACTGTAAGGACTGGTGATGCTTCCTGTGGATGATTTCTTGGCTCATCCACTGTCAGTGGTCCAAAACCAACAGCATATTCTAACACGTTGCTAGAGTTTGTCAGCAGAAATTCAGGGAGAAAAACCCACCATTATGCTCATTTTAATCTTCAAGAAGATGTCAGAGTGTTGAGCAATGAGGCTTAAAAGAGAAGAATAGCAGCAAGGAAAGAGTGATTGTTCACTATGAATAATGAAAATAACATTGTAGGTCCATCTAAAGGATTTAGAGAAAAATGACATTTGGTAGAAGGTGAGCAGAACAGCCTTAAAGTCTGAAAAACTCCTTTAGCTTATGTTCTGAGTTGATACTCATACTATTTGTTGCTCTGTAGCACCATTTAAGTAACTCAGGCAGGACAGAGATGAAAGATCAAGTGAGGTGACCATCTTGGAAACACGCTTCATCGCTTCAGTGCCCTTGTGATGGTTCTAAGAGAAATGAACACATGATTTCTTAGAAGCTATATCCTCTTTTCTGAAGGCACTTCCCCTAAAAATACTGTGGAGCATAGGGCTGCAGTGACATGAGGTTTTCTTCCTCACATTTCTTTTCCTCTGGAAAAGCTGATGATTCAGGTCTGTGTTAATGTGAGTTTAGACTTCTTGTACACGTTGAGGACTCACTGTGGTTCACCATGCTGTTTTGCTAGGACCATGCCATAGGAGCTGCCTTAGAAAGATCAGTCCCAAAAAGCACTTCACGAAAAAGGAATCATGTTACCCGTGCTTCTATTGCTGCTGTGCAGTCTAATGCATACTGGCTATACAAGACAACATGAGGTGTCTCTTTGTAAGCAGTCACCTTATTTTCAGATGCTCAGACCGTTAAATGAAGGCTGGAGGGAAGGGTCAAGGCAGCAGCCTAAATCTCATGTTTCCCTGACTCACTGCTGTCCTGGCTGTGTCCTCCAGCTGATTCCAAGCAAGTAACGTTTTCTGCTGAGTCACAGTATTACCCAGCATTTTCCCCTAGTGATTAATCCCATCTGTAACAACAGAGAAAACAAACTTGCTTCTGATTTCTGCTCTCTTCTACCCTGGGAAAAGTGCCTGGGTCATGGAAAATGTCGTTTCTCCTCTGTTCTGTATCACCTCCTCCTTCTTCCTCACCCCTGTTTGCACGCAGCCTTATATCTGGGGTATAGAGCCTGCCAGGGCTGCCTTAGGGAATCTCCAGCTATCCCACTTACTATACATCTTATTAACCAACCTCTGCCAGATGATGTCTGTAAAAGCAAAGTCCTTGTACTCCTGTCGCCTTTGCTGCTCTTAGTGTATATGTTGCAACAGCTTGCACAGCCAGTCTCCACACACTGTCACATGTTAAATTGCTCTTGACATCAGTGGATAAGCTTTCCAGAGCCTGCAGCCCAGCCCTGATCGAGCCAGGACAGGAATCCGGGTCCTGAGACATGTTTTCGCACTCAAGTGTTATGAAACACTTTGGACTCGTAACCACTCTGGGCTGACCTCACTTCATCTGCAGAGCAAGGCCATTGAGGAGCACACTGAGCTCCAGAGGCACAGAGCTAGAGGCATCTATTTTCAGGAACAGCAAACACTATGTGCTGAAGCATGTCGGCTTCAAAAGCAATCCATGAAGCTCAAATCCTGCTTTTAATAAACCAGGTGCCAATAGGGGCAGTGGTTTATTTTTCTATTTATCACGTGTTTCAGAGACAAAAGCACTGGGCTGTTGTGGGGTTTTTTTTTGGTGAAGATTCTGTGAAAAGCCTGCCCAGTGAAGCCTGTGAGCTTGCCCATAATAAGATAATACAGCTAGTGTCACAGGACATCAGCACCTGAAGGCACCACGGCTTGGTCTGTGTTTGTGGAAGGCGTCGCTTTGGACACTGGAGAGGGGAACCAAAGTTACTTTCAATTAGAGTCTTTTGGCCAGGACTTGGTTAAAAGTTATAAAAATGCTGAGCAGTACAAGTAAAAAAAAAAAAAAATCACAGTTATTGAAAACTAAGTGTTCATATATGTGGTGGAGAGCCATCACAGTTTAGCCGTACTTGAAACAGAATCTCTCATTTCCTTTGTACAAAGCCAGTGTCACAGCAGCCCTTTTGTCATAGGTATCTCATCCCTTCTCACTCCCCAGCCAGCACGTCCTGACATAAGAAACAGCTGTCACAACACAGTCATAAGCAGAGGCTTAGGAGCAATGGATCTGCGCCAAATCTACTGTATCTGAGGTCTGGAGTAAAATTAGCTGGTCAGGAAGGTGGGGGGGATACGAATGAAATTTGGCAATTGCTATTGTGAAATTTCCAAATATCCTAAGCAAGAAACAAATCTGATTTTTTTCACTTTTTTTTTTTGTTTGTTTCTTTTTTTCAGATTACACTGCCCTTGCCAAACACTGGACGTCAGAAGCAATAACTTCAAAGCTGTGAGCTAGTGTAAGATGTCATTGGAAGAGGTGTGTTGAATGAACAGAAGTTCCCCAGGCAGACTGACATTGCAGCAAGATGTGCTGCTGCTACAGAGACTCATGGAGCTCAAAGCGCTAGTTTCACATCCTGTTACGTTTCAAGAAACCTCACTTAGTCTCCCTGAAAGTGAATGAAGTGGTTTCGTTCTCATTACTTTGCAGATACATGCTTTGTTTCATTTCAGAGGAAAAGGGGAAGGTGAAGGACCATCCCTTAACTAAAAACCAGATATATGTGCCGAGAGCGAAACAGAGAAGCCATAACTGTTGCAGCTTGCTGAAATGCTGGAGGCACTTACTGTATTTCCAGGGAAGTCAATGAAGAGAAAAAAAGAGAGGGGAAAAAAAAGAAAAATTATATCCTTTATCTCTCTTCCCAATTTCCTAAGCTTGACGATCTGATTTTTCACAGACTGAAGACTACTCACTGAATAACTGACCCAAAGATATCCAGTGCCTCCTGAGAGCTGTGGCTAGTCAGCATAACAGCAAACCTGCTAAAGGCAAAATGCAAAAGACAGTGGTGACTTACCCCAGGGCAAGGGCAAGAGCCTTTGTTTCAAAGCTTTCCAGGATTGTGCAGGTTCCTCTCCCTCTTCCTTTTTCTGTGAAGGAGACTATGATGAGCTGGGGTACCTCCTGCATGTGAAGAATAGTGATGCCCTGCTGACTCTGTGGCTGCTAGCTATAGTGATATTGTAATGTTTAACAAAACCATCAGTCTGTAGTAAATTAATTACAGTCATTCCCTTCCTTGTACAGACAGGGAATTCAAACTGCAAGCTGTCTTGGCCAAAGACACCTAATGAATTAGTGTCAAAGTCTACTTGAAAATCCTTGAGGCCAAATGCTAATATCAAATGCCCACTTATCCAGTTATATTCATCTTCAAAAGCACTTAACCTGTGTCTTTACTGATAATTTAAGCCATGTGACAATTTAAATTTATATGTATAATTAAAGGTAAGAAAACTTCACACCTCAGTCATTAAATGCAACGAACCTGAACCCAACCCAAGGGTAATTCATTGTCTGTTTTCTAGAGTTGGTGTTTCAATGACCAGGGTTTCTTAAAGAAATAACTATACTCTTGATGCTGCGTCTGTTGAACACAAATATGCAGATTTTGCAGTGGTAGCATAAGCTGAGATATCCCAGCCAGCTCCGACCAGAAAAGCAGTGGAGCACATTGCAATCACATAGGCGTTTTTTTCTCAGCATCACCCAGAGCAGGACTCATTGCATTGAACCCTTCACAAAAACACTTCTTAATATTCACAGCACTCACAGGTGTTTGGAATTTAAACACATATTCCTTGCGATTGTGATAGGCATTGTGTCACAGCTTTAAATGTTATGCTCTGCTCTTCCAGCTTCAGGGCTGCTGCAAACCACACTGCTCCCCATAGCGTTGAAAAGATACTGAGCTTAGTGAATTTTTTCTCTTAGAGTAGAATACAACTCAAGCAAGCAGAGTTTTAATAAGTTTCCAGATCCTACAGGCTAGAACAGAAGTTGAGATGTCACTTTCTCAAAGAGAATATTGGAGTTACAATTGGAAGATATTTAGGCTGTATTGCAGCTTTCAAGCACCATCACATTCCTCTCTACCGTTGTGTATCCAGAAATCTGTCAGTGCAAGTCTAATCTTTCTTTTTTATTATTATTTTGCAGCAATGTAACAGGATCATAGACACCAGCTAAAATTGGACAAGACTCTATGAGTGTTTTGGGTTTATTTGGAAGAATGTGGAGCACGGCTGTTTCCTATGAGTGTGGCTGATTGCTTCATCTCAGTATCACTTCCACCGTCACTCTTATCTCCTTACCACATACCACGCTATGTAACCACAGTTTTTCAGGCTGGTTTTGGGGCTTTAGGCTTTTCATCACGATAAGTTTTTTGTTCATCTTTTCCCTGAAGTTGTCATCCTAAATTCTGAAACATCCAGGGGTGCCTCTTGTGAGGACTGGCTGGCCTCTTGTCATACTGGTAGTCTTTGCTGCTGAAAATTAATCTTTCTGCCCTTATGGGTAATTCTCACTGAGAAAATCTGGCTGCTTCTTCCTGGCCAACAAGAAGGGTTAATGGAAAAATAAGTTTGGTAAAGTGTGTTCTGCTGTGAGAGGGCTGGGAAGGTCCTGGTTCCCCAGCACTGGTCAGTGGTGTGAAACTCCCCCTATACTCACATTGTTTCAGTGGCACTCACCAGGGTTTTGATAGTTCTGCATACACCAGCAACAGAAATTTCCAAGCGAAAGTGGACTGGGTTGCTGCCATCTCTTTGGCTGTTGCTGCTGTTGCTGGATTTCCGTGGAGCCAGTGAGATCATAGCCTTCAAATGCTGCAGCTTCCCAGAAGTATGTTGGAGGAAAGGATATGATCGCTAAGCCTTTTATAATATTCGGCTTAGTATCAGTCAAAACGAAAAACAAGTTACATACACCAATGTCCCCTCCGAAACAGCATAACCTTTTCCTGCAGTGGTGTGAAAGCTGGATACTCTTGTCATTTCTGTTTGATTGCTGTGTTTAGTTTTCAGTAGTGATGGGAACTGTTTCTCTGTGTCCTTAGGAATATCCTGCGCATGCAGCTTGGGTACAGCTCTTGCTTTTTGCCTTTTATGACTCTGAAATAAAATTGTGCAGAATTCAAATCACAGGAAATGGTAACCATCCTGTAGTGGTCTAGGTTTTATATGAGATTAGTTATTTTAAAGGATACAGCTCTGGCAGTCTGGACTTTGGGTTTGGAAATCTCTTGATGTATCTTCCAGTGAATCCTCCTCCTCAGAAATCATGTTTTCAATAGCCCTCTAAGTTATTTTGGAGTTACTTTCTTAGGAAAGACTTTCTCACTCCACTCTTCTGGAAATGTTGCCTTTGAATACTCCTCTGGAAATGACAATCTAGCAGAAGACCTACATAACTGTGTCATTGGGCTGCCCTTCAACAAGCAAGTTTTTCCACTTCTGAATGTGTTAGGGGTTTTCTCTAGAATAAATTATATTTGAGTATTTTTACTCAATGTAGTGGACATTAAGATAGCTATCTACTTTTGACAAACAGAAAACAGGTGGGTATTTATGTGAGCAGCTAGGGAGTAAGTTGCTTCATCAGAGTTGTAGTGAAACAAATAGAGATCCAAGACATCACAGGGCATGGAAAGGATCCCAAGCATTCCTACCATCCTCATCCCATGGAAGTCTCAGTTACAGAGACAAGAAAATGGTCCCTAATCAAGTTCAGCAATCATCTTAGTCCCTTCCCACATGCCCTGTTTTTTCAACCTTTTTTTTTGTTGTTGTGTAGGAGAATCAAATTGCAGCAAATAGTCTCACTTTGACTGCCAAAGGTTTACAGGGCAGTGGATGCTGTGATCTTTTCCTCTGGCTTGTTACCTTTCCCTGGGCTCTACCCCACTGGGCAATACTGGCAGCAGGAGGAATATGTGTGTGAATGTATTTGTCATGGAATGCATTCGTGCTTTTTGGCTGGCTCATCACAATATTTTGGCTTCTAATCAGGCTGAATAATATGATTGTATTCTGACTCTTCATTTTTATTCTCTCTTTTTTTTTACCCTGAACATTGATGTAACTGTGACATAATATTGTGTGTTCAGGTACCTGTTGTTCTGCCATGATTCACGTGCTAACGGGTTTTCTGCTCAGATCGCACTGGCTGTGTCAGGCTGTGGAGTCAGACGTGAGCTATTTCCCAGGAGCGGCTTAATGCGCTTCTAAAAGATCTGCATGTACTATCTCTTAGCAGCCTGACTCACTCATTTCTTTGGAAAATTACCCAGCTTCATGGCTTTCAGAAAATGGACGCTTGAAAAATGTCGCTTTAGAAGGCAAAAAAGCAAAATCTGTCAACAATTGGTTGCCAAACTTTCCCATTACTCTGAGGTAAAATAATACAAGGATCGCTCTTGGACTGACTATGGGAAAAATAATGACAGCAGAATAAAGCACATTTGCAACACTGAATTAGTCATCTACAAGCAAGCTGTGTGCATGCCTGTTCTGGAAGGTCAGTTCAGCACTTTTTGCAGGGAAATGAGAGCTAAGAATCTTAGATGTTCACACTCTGTTTTGTGGGCAGGCCAGGAGAGGATCAGAGGACCAGACTGACCTTCTTTGACCTCTACTTGGCACGGGTACAAAGATCCTAGTTCTTTGCCTTCTAGGCCCTGGGAAGGGAGCTTACTGGAAACTGAAGGCTGTAACAAAAGGATTCCACCAGGACCCCGTACTGATAATTTTTACAGTAAATGTATTGACTGAGGTCATTGCATTTTGAAGTAGCTTTCTTGATCATCTTCTGGCACTACATTCACAGTAGCATGAGATACAGTAGAAAGTACAAAACTTTTATAGAAATCTGGGGAGTTGAGTAGTTATTCCAAACTCAGTATCGCCATGATCAGTTTAAAAGTTTAAATATATCAGGATATGACCTCTAAAATATTGACCTTACTATGTTGGATTTAAGGTCTGACTCTGCCTCTGATGTTTTTTTAAAAAGCTAGTAGAACAGAATATTGTATGTAGTCTTTCCATCGGGCAGGGAATGGAGAAACACATGGTGACATCCCCTTTGTGGGAATTAACAATCAATCTGTGTTACTAACAGTATTTTATGTTGGTATTCATAGTCTAAGTAAAAGGATGTGAAGTGCACTGAAGACTAAACTATGGGAGACTACCATGCAGAAAAACTACAGAGATCAGCAGCTGCCTCCATGGATAGCCTCCACAGGTTTAATCTATCCCTCTGCTACAGAGCTGGGCAAATGGTCCCTGCAAGTGGTTCAGTTTCGATTTCTCCACCAAATGTGTATTTCCTCAAACGTATGGCTCAGGGAAGATCTCTGGACGACAGCCACAAGACACTCCCACGCCTACTCTCTGTGGGCTGCCTCTGCCCTAAGAAAAGGGCTTGGAGAGCCGGGGAGGTGGTGGCCATGAGGCTGGGGTGAGAGAGTAAGGCTGTAGAAAGCAGATGTAGGTGAAAGACATGGGATTGCAGCCCCAGCTTGGAGACATGTAAAAGCACCTGCAAGGAGATGCGTTTCTTAGCTAGGGCAGAGTTGTAAAAGGCGGCTTTATAGGACCACCGGGACTACAAGGAATGTGAAATGGTCTCTGATATAATGCAAAAACAACTATCCCCAGATGAGTTACTTGGTTTGGAAACATTACTTACACTTTGGCAGTGGAAAACTGCTTGGAGTTTAAAAAAAGTTTATCAGTCTTTCAGAATATTTTGCATTTCTTAGGCATGGCGTGGAGGTAGGATTTTAAAAATAGCAAGATGTATTCCCACTACCATTCTAACAGATAATCAGAAACATTCTTTTTATCAAAATTACATGAGGTCTTCTCTGGCTACTCAGTGATAGTTGCCGAAGAATAAAGAAAATGTACAGTTTTATTTAAATATCAGAACGCATTGTTGGCCGAAGTGATTGAAGTATTTTTTTGCCTTAAGATGCTTGTGAGTTATTGTTACCCTTTTACTTCACACAATATTGCTACAGAAGTTACTTGGCAATTTTTTTAATTAAAAGTCTTTGTTCTATAAATATGCTTTAAGTATCTTGTGAATGCTCTGGCTGCTAATTTTGATGAGCAAGATGCATATGCTTGGTACTTCTGCAAAGTTCTGCTTTATAATTCAGCATTAGATTCAGTGTTTAATGAGACCTATTATTCTTCCTTCTCCTCTAACACCCACAAAAATCCTACGATGACTCTTGAATAAGATGCCTTGCCTGAGGTACCATATTGAGCTGAGATACTGTATATAGGAAATGCAATCTGCAGTTTATGTTTCAGAAAAAGGCTTTGTGTGCTTTTCAGCGTTTGTATAACATTAATAGCCAGTTTAGGTGTATTGTCATGAACTTGAGTTTAATCTTAAAAAGTCTTACTAGCTGTGCTCTGTCTGTATTAAGAAAATGATGACGGAAGCAAGAGAAGAGATGGTGAATTCAGCTGTTTTTTGAGAAAGTGCAGTAGCTGGTTTGTCTGGGAAGTTATGCAGAGACGTTTAAGACAGACATGACGGCTGTGAATGGTGGTGTTTGTTACCTACGTTTTCACATTAGGGCAGGCATTATTGGGCTTGTTCATCAAATTGGAAAATTAATAACTTGCGCAATCTATGCAATTTGTTCCTTTCAAATTCCTTCCCTTCAAGTCTCGATGATAGCGTGTTCCAGTAAACCAACGGCAGAGATTTTTTTTCCTTCCTGGTATTTGTCTGAAACTTCAAATAATGTTGTTTTAGCCCTTACAAATTGAGAGCAACCAATAGCAATTGGACACATCTCTCATTTCAAAGTTGGCAGACGATCCTGTGAAATCCCACACATGTATCTCTGCCAAGTGGAGAGGGAAAGCAAAATGAGGGAAGTAAAGCCACCACTATACTGTAGAGCCAACTGGTGGGAGGTGCGTCAGCAGAATGACTCTCACTTGACACAACCAAGTAGGAGACCATGGGGGGGGGCATGTAAAAATAATTAGGTTTCTTTCTCCTCAGAGCTTTATTGGCTGCTGGAAATTATACGTAAAACGGAAGAAGCAGATTAGGAATGAGGTCTGAGGGGACGTTATTTGACAGTCTTCTCATACTGCAACCACCTTCATGGGAAAAGAGGTCCCCAAGGGTCAATTCATTTCTGCAGAATGGTCTCAACCCTTTTAAAACGAATGAAACAATGTTGAAAACTTCTCTTTTTAAAAATCTTCTTGTTTAAGGTTGGTCTTAGTCCACAGGGCATTGTCTTTCAGCGTCCTCCCTGAAGTATTTTATAATCATTTAGTCAGTAATAATACACTGCATGTTAGGGATACAACAGCTGCCCTCCAAGGTTTAAGATAAAAAATGAAGGCTCAAAACGACCCCCTGCCAATTGAACCCTAAACCTAATATTGAGAGACATGGGAAAGACTTTAGTTCGAAGAACTTGTAGAGACACATTAATTCCTGTAATTGATCAAACACTATTTTTTTTCCTTTAGCACTGGAAGTTACCAGTAGGGAAAGCTTCAGACTTAGTCTTTTTGTTACCTTCTATACTCCAGAAGGTGAAATACTGGCCATATCTTAGTTGCTATAAGACATCCTTGTGTGCCACTGATAATCACCAAACTTTGAAAGATAAAACAGTGCTATTTTCCATTTTACAGATACCCAAAGCTGAAGTTATTGCCACGTTCAGCATCTTAGCAAAGCAATTGTAATATCTAAAGGAATGGGCACAGTATCAGAAAGCAGGAAGAACTGTAATGTTTACAAAAACATAAAGGGTGGGTGTCAGGAGGATGGAGCCAGACTCTTCTCAGTGATGTCCAATGATAGGACAAGGGGCAATGGGCACAAGCTGGAACATAGGAGGTTCCAAAGAAACACAAGGAAGAATTTCTTCACTGTGAGGGTGATAGAGCACTGACACAGGCTGCCCAGATGGATTGTTGAGTCTCCTTCTCTGGAGACATTCAAAACCCACCTGGATAAGTTCCTGTGTGACCTACTCTAGGTGGTCCTGCTCTGGCAGGGGGGTTGGACTAGATGCTCTTTCGAGATCCCTTCCAATCCTTAAGATTCTGTGATTCTTCTGCCATTAATTCATTCATGTAGCTGAAGTTGTCTTTAAATAATTTTGTTTCACAAATGAGGCAACTTTTGTGAATGAGACATTTTATGAAAAGTATCTCTTTTTTTTGGTGCAATATATGGAAGACCCTCAGAAAAAGCTCTTTGGTTTTCCATGTGAATAATTTAAATGATGTTGTTTATCTCAGATAAATTACTATTTTTGAGATTTTAGAAGGCGATTGTAGAAATCCTATTGTGGTTATCACCTGTTGTCATTTCTAGAGTAGAAAACTTCAGGAAAAAACACAGATGGCAGTAGGTGAGAGAGGTATCATCTGTTGAACAGAGAGAAAGTGCTGAACAGCTGTCCCCTTACCTGAGCAGCACTCATCCGGGACTCTGCATTAGGTGAGAATCCCTAGCAGTCTGTGTTCCTGGAAATAAAGGCAATCTCACAAGATGCAAACCCGGGAGGAGCCAGTGTGACCCAGGCCTGCTAATGTGCTTCTAAGTAAACAACGTCTTCATGGAGAGTATCCGTAGACCTGAAAGGATGAAACTTTACAGTAGTTCTATGGAGTGGTTTTTAAGGGCATATATGCATGTAATTTCACTTGAAGAATTGAAGTTCCTTTACAAATAAAGAAAATGCTTTAAAAACAAACAAACAAACCAACCAAACAACCAATTATTTTGGTTTCCATGTTCTTTTTAATGCATATGGAAAGTCTGATATTTCTGTTCAAATACATCCTCTTTTTTTTTTTTTCCTTTTCATTTCCTACCTTATCTCTATGGAGCAGGTTGGCCAAGATTTTCCCCATTCAGTGGGGGATCTCTTGGATGTCTCTGAGATGAGTCTGCAAGCTCTCATGCTGAAAGGGCAGAGATGTTGATTCATTGCACAAGATCTTTCTGCTCGTCTTCAAGACCAAAAGTTAACCAGCTACTGAAACTGAAAAGCTGGTAAAAGGAAAATTGTAAAAGGAGAACCAATCTAGTTTAAAATGTCATAGCTGCATAATTTTCACTTTGCAGTTCCCTGGTTATCTTCTCATACTTGTGGATTTCCTAGGGCAAACAGGCTCTAAAATTCTGCTTTGATGACCCCTTGTCTTCTGAAATAAAGCCAAAATGTCGAGGAGCAAATTGTTAAGAAATGTATCTGATTCTTGTCATAGTATCACAGAATCACAGA
>WBNH01012360.1:0-120235 GCA_013401255.1 Urocolius indicus | reverse complement strand
TCTATGATTCTATGATTCCTGAGCTGCTCACTGGGGCAGAATTTAGCTGTCTTAGGCAGCAAACCTGTGAGTGGCAGGAGGGGAAGAGAATTGTACAGAGCCTGGGAAGGGCTGAGTCATTCACTGTCAGCATCATCACCTGAGGAGAAAGCACCTGGGCTGCCAAACAGCCACCTGGAGCTTTGTCAGCACATCCTTTGAAAGAAAAGAAAAAAAGCCCTCCTGTGGAACTGACAGCCTCTCCTGCATCCCAAAGGGAGAGCTACGTGTGCTGCACACAGCCAGGGAGCTCCCTGCAAAAGCAGGAGCTGTGAAAAAAATGCCCTTCCCTGGCTGCAGGTGCTGGTTTCTGTTGCAACATCTCCCTTGGGGCTCGAAGAGCAGAGGAGGCTGCTTGGTTCTCCCACAGCAACCAGGGCAGCCTCCAGGGACGTGTCACAGCCAGGCAGGGGTTGGGTGCAAGGACCGGGGGCGGGAGGTGATTAGAGAGCTGCCAGCTCAGCGCTGGGAGAAGCGCAACGCAAGAGCTGCCTCTGCCTGGCAGAGATAACAGCGAGGCTGGCAGCACTGCTGGCTTCAGCCAGGGACTGACTCACCTAAGCCAGGGCATCTTGTCTGGATATCAGGTGGAGACAGGGAGAAGCCATGCATTGACATGAGCTTTGATCTTGGAGGCAAACAACATCTTGTTTTGCAGCGCTGGGGATGGCCGTGGGTGAAAGAGAAGGACAGAGAGACAGGTTTTGGGGTGCCTGGTTGGAGACATTTGTTTTCAGTGAATGAATGCTCGCTCAGCACTCAGAACAAAGGCTGTGATAAAGTGATACCAAGCTGAGCAGGAGCATGGATCTGCTTGAGGGCGGGCAGGCTCTTCAGTGGGACCTGGCTAGGATGGATCAATGGGCTGAGGCCAATTGTGTGAGGTTTATCAAGGCCAACTGCTGGGTCCTGGGGCTGGAAAGCTGCCTGGAGGGAAATAACCTGGGGGTAACCACATTGACTGGCTTTTGTTGTATTTCCTTTCTTTATGCTTTCATGAATCAGATTCTAGATCAGACTATTCTTAACAATGAGCCTGTTATTAGCCTGACATCACTCCTAGACATTTCTGGCCCACAAAGGGAGTTGAGGTGCTCAGCATGCTCCTGAGGCTTTAGCACCACTTTGGTACAGGCACTGGAGACCAGGAGGAAGTTTTGGCCATGCATCAAAGCTTTTGTGTCTTCCATGGAACTGAGCTCTACTCTTGCTTGGGTTGAGCCTGAGGCAGCTGTTCTACATCCAAGAACCCATTTCCTTATTGCATCCTGAAGGTTTTAGGAAAGCTGAGGTAGCAGATACAATGGCAGCATGTAAACTCCCAGGGGCTCACTGTATCTCTCTGTGGCCCTGCATGGTGGCTTAGAAAGGGGAGGTAGGTGCATTGAGCCTGGGAGCTTAACTCACCTCTCTGAGTTGTTGGAGATGTTGGAGGTGTACAGCCATGGTGAGCCTGCAACCTCCTTCTGTGTGAGAGCAGTGTGTGGTGATCTCTGATGCTCAGGCCCTGGGACAGCAGGGCTCAGGCTGCCCTGAGAAGTTTAGGAAGCAACACCAGCATTTCTAAAGCATCAAGCCCTTCCCAAAATCGAGGGGTGAAGCAGCTGATCTGCTTGGACCACTGGACCAGTCAAACTGTCCTGCACCATTTGCATACAGTTCTTCCTGCTGCTTCATCTCAGGCTTTGCTTGGGGCTGTTTGGCAAGGAACTGCCCTCATTTTATTCCACATGTGCAGCTTTCTCCACAATTGACTTGAGTTCCAATGAGTCCCTTGGAAACCCCTAAAGCTTCAGTGTCAAAGAGAAGATGCTTCAGGTTTTGGACCAAGACAGATCCTGATGCCCAGTTCTACCACTTTCTTCCCCCTGAACTGACATCTCCCCGTCAACAGCCTTCTCCTCTCACAGGCTTCATTTAAGCAAACTCACTCTAAAACGGGCCGGCATGGAGTCAGCTGCCCATCCCTGCTCTCAGCCTGCTGCTGGAGTAGAGAATCCCTGTCCTTAAGGATAGAGCCTTGAACAAAAGCCAGGGAAACAAAAACAACATACAACCAAAACCAAGCTTCTCTGCAACCTGACCTTTTCTCATCTGTAAGGCGCTGCCAAACCAAACTGCACCGTGGGTCCTTCCCACTCCCCGCATCTTGCCTCAGGTTCCTCCTTGCCCTGGCTCTCCCAGTCAGGGACACAATGCAGGCATCCCTTGGGGTAGTGAGGGGTAGTGAGGGCAGCTTTCTCTGCTTCCATCCAGGGAGGGGGTCTTTGAGGGGGGGAAGGCTTGGTCTAGGGTGGGAGCTGCAGCTCCTGACAGATGGGACAGAGAGCGAAGGTGGAAGAGCATCCACAGCCTTTTGGGGTTGATGGTGTCGGAAGGAGCAGAGGGGACACACGAAGTTTAAATAAACTTCTCCCCTCCAGGGCTCGTTTAGGCCACTTCAGGAGGAAAACAAGAAAAGAGAAAATAATCCCCCTGTGAATGCCTTGTGCCAACTGCCAGAAGCAGTGCTTAGCACTGGGCTGTGCTTGCCTCGGCAGAGCCTGACTCGCTTTTGCTGCCTTTCACATGTCCCCACTCAGCTAGCAAGCTCCTGAGGACACTAGTTGAGCTTGAGCATCTGAGATTCTTTGCCCTGGCTGTGGCAATCCATAGCCTCCCTGCCTGCAAGCACACAGCCCGGGCTTGTCCACATCAGACAGAGCCGGCTGCCTCTAATTAGCAGCGGGTGATAAATCCAGGGGGGAGATGACAACCCAGTGGGATGAATCCAAGCATCCTGTCCTTTCAGTTCTCTTCCTCCCATCACACACAGCCAGGCTTGCTGGATTCTGTGGCAATAAGCCACCTCCCCACCTCATCTAATGGACTTACCAAATGGGATGTTGCTTTCACAGAATCTCAAGGGCTGGAAGGGACCTGAAAAGATCATTCAGTGCAACTCCCCTGCCAGAGCAGCACCACCTAGAGTAGGTCACACAGGAACTCATCCAGGTGGGTTTGGAATGTCTCCAGAGAAGGAGACTCCACAGCCCATCTGGGCAGCCCCTTCCAGTGCTCCCTCACCTCAACAGGGAAGAAGTTTTCCCTTGTGTTTCTCTGGAACCTCTTCTGTTCCATCTTGTCCCCACTGCCCCTTGTCCTATCATTGGCCATCACTGAGCACAGCCTGGCTCCATCCTCCTCACACCCACCCTTTATGTATTTGTAAACATGAGTCACCCTTAGTCTCCTCCAAGCTAAAGAGCCCCAGCTCCCTCAGCCTTTCATCACAAGGGAGATGCTCCCCTTCCTTCATCATTTTGGTGGCCCTGCGCTGAACTCTCTCCAGCAGTTCCCTGTCTTTGAACTGAGGGGCCCAGAACTGGACACAAGATTCCAGATGTGGTCTCACAAGGGCAGAGCAGAGGGGCAGGAAAACCTCTCTCCACCTACTGCCCACAGCCCTTCTAATCCACCCCAGGATGCCTTTGGCCTTCTTGGCCATGAGGGCACATTGCTGGCTCATGCTCACCCTGCTGCCCACCAGCACTGAGTTCATTCCCCAGCCTGTACTGGTACATGGGGTTCTTTATTCTTTCCCAGATGCATGAGTCTGCACTTGCCCTTGTTGAATTTCATTAGATTTCTCCCTACCCAGCTCTCCAGCCTGTCCAGCTCTGGTTGAATGGCAGCACAGCTTCTGGTGTGTCAGCCACTTCCCCCTGGTCAGTATCATCAGCAAACTTGCTTTGTGCTCTTCTGTTGGGAAGCAGCAGTTGTCCTGGCCCCCCTGTCCTGCTGGTGATGGAAGGAGATGCCATGAGGTCTCCTTTCTTAGCCCATGGAGGGCTTCAGTTGCATTGCCCAACATGGACACACGGTGACAGCTGTCCTGGGATCCCACATCAAACACTGTTGTGATTTGATAGACCAGAGCTTGGGTGAAGAACCACCTGAGCTCATGGTTTACTTCATCATGTCTCCTGCAAAACAGGCTGTTGCAATTGCAAGTGGGATTTACAGCAATCAGCATTCTGCTGAGGATGGTCCCCAGCTTGCAGTCCTCCATAGGCTTTGGTTCATCACAGCACAGGAGACTAGGAGGGGCTTTAAAATCCAGGGGCTGTTGGGGTGGCTGTAGAGACAAGTGCCAGGGCAGAGGAACTCCTGTGCATGGATAGGCACAGCTTAGCCCATCTTTTTCACCCATTATTTCAGTGAGGCTTTGCCTGGATCCTGCCCAGCACAGGGAGGGCCCCCTTGGTGCCTTGGGCAATGTCTGTTTTCCCCCTGCAAATCTGGAGGGAACATCATCTCCTTGAGGGCTTTTGTACTCAGCATCATTTGGGTTGAAGCTGCCTGGGATGATTCACATAAATCTTGCTTCTTTAGGAAAACAAGTAGAAAAAAGCTGGGGTGTGGTGTCAAAGCAGCTTGCCTTGCCAAGAGCATCCCTGCTGACTCTGCAAAGCCTTCCCTGGAGTCTTGCAACCCTGCTGTGTGATTGGCACCTTTGGGAGACCATAAACTGAGACTGACATGCTTTTGGAAGCCACCAACCCTGAGGGTGAGGGAGAAGAGTGTCTGCTCTGCAGACCTACACAGCATTGCTTTGAGCCCAACCCAGCTGCTGGCTGAGAGGAACAAGCTGTGAATTCATCCCCCTCTGAGGTAAAAACAGACTCAGGACTGTTTCTGAGCTCTGTCCCCTGAAAGGGACATGAGCACCTCACTGGGCAATAACCTCACAGGCTCATAGAGTCGTGCTTTGGTTTATGGTGCATCTCCCACTGCACCAGACTTCCTCACAGGGGAAATAAAAAGCAAGGGAGGGTGCAGGAAGATACAAGCCTCAGGTTTGAGCTTAGGCCAGGGTGGGATGAGGGCATGCTGGAGAGGGGAGAAAAAGAGGAACCACCTAAACCCTGTGGGGGAAGGACCACAGGCCTCCCCTAGAGGAGACAACCAGGTAACTGTCCTAAGCCAAACTCAGCTGACTGAGTCAAGAGAGAACACACAGAAGGGATGTAACTCATGACAAGACAAACTTTTTTCCTCTCCTCACCAACCTCCCACCAGAAAACAGTGGGGGAAATAGAAAGGTTAATAGAATGAAAAAGACTGAGAGGACTTTTGCAGCTGCAGTTGGAGTGAGCTGTCCCTGAGCAGACTCTACAATGCTTGGACAAGGCCAACCTGACCATGCCCCAGGCAGGCCAAGTGAACTGTAAGGACATCATCAAAGTCAGCAGCTCTCTTTCATGAGTTTCTGCTTCATCTGAAGTCCCGTGTCCAGTTCTGGGCTCCTCAGCTCAAGAGGGACAAGGAACTTCTGGAGAGAGTCCAGCACAGGGCCAACAGATGATCAGGGTACTGGAGCATCTTCCTTATGAGGAAAGGCTGTGGGAACTGGGGCTGTTTAGTCTGGAGGAGACTGAGGAAGGATCCTACCAGCACTTATAAATACCTAAAGGTATGTGGGTGTCAAGAGGATGGGGCCAATCACTTTTCTGTGGTGACCAGTGACAGGACAAGGGGTCACAGGCACAAGCTGGAACATAGAAAGTGCCACTGGAACGTGAGGAGAAACTCCTCTGGTGCTGAGATGAGGGAGCCCTGGCCCAGGCTGCCCAGGGAGGGTGTGGAAGCTCGTTCTCGGGAGGTTTCCAAACCCACCTGAACATGTTCCTGTGCCCCTTGATGCAGGGAACCTGCTTTGGCAGGGGCTTGGGCTGGATGATGTCTAAATGTCCCATCCAATCCCACCATTCTGGGATCCTCTGAACAAAACACACATTGCATTTTTTTGTTGTTGGTATGAGAGAGCTCTAGGGATACAACCAGCATCAAGACAATCAAGATTGTCTTGTTGGCTACAGACCCTTCATCACAGCCCATGAACAGAAGCAAGGTTGCAGTGGCTTTAGGCAGAAGCAAGGCTGGGTGTAGGACTTGTGCAGGGCATCTTTTGTCAGGAGCTCAGATGTTACCTCCTGGGGATAGGCAAGAGGCTTTTGCTCTGACATGCAATTATACAGAGCTTGCCACACTAATGTTCAGGCTAGGGCAGCTTGGCAATGCTGTCTAGGGTAGCTAACCCAGTATTACAACTAAGGACTTGACCCTAGGCTTTCCAGACATTAAGACCTGGTTCCCATAGGATCTCAGACTCCCTAGCCTTTGGTTATGAGGTTCAACGTACATCCAAGACTCTCATGGTTTGAAGATGTCAGGAATGGGACACGGCTGGTCATCACAAAGCCATGGACACTGGAATATCCTGAGACTGTCCTCCACATCTCCTGCCTTAACCACTAATGTGGTTAACAAAACCTTCCAGCACCTTGCCTCTGGGATTCATGGGTGAGAAGACACACATTAGCAACATCTAAGAGCCCTTCACAAGCTCCCATCTCATTGGCCAAGGTCTTTCCTGGCCTCCAACACCCCAGAGTTCTGAGCTTTATGAGGTAGACTCAGAGCAAGTCCAGCACACACAGGGGGTTTGCAATGAATGTTTTTCAGTGTTTCTCCAGGCTCTGATAGAATTGCAGCCGCTTACAGCAAACTGGCTCTGGAAAACCTACTGGTGTAAGAAAAACAGCTCCAGGGTGTCCTCATCCCAGACATGAGAGTAGGAAGCTGCTGCAGGCATGGATCTACTGCTCTCTCATGTCTGTGCTCTGGTCTGCAGAAGGGCTTCTTGCAACCTGGAGGAGAGCAGATTCACTAGGGATGGTGAAGGACCCTGTGTATAACAAGTTATATTGCTGTTGCCACGTCTCAGCTGTGGCAGAACCAAAGCAGCACCTAACAGATCTCCATGAGGTCTCACCATGTGGCATTGGAGGCATTGTACTGGCACCTTGGAGGTAAAGAGGAGAAAACAAATACAGCAATCTGAGAGGTGTCCCATCTCATCTGAGTGTGTCCCAGGACCAGAAGAAATGTTCCCCTGTGCTGCCAAAGTCTCACATCTGTGTCTCTTCCTGAAATACCTTCACTGATGCTGCCTTTGGAGCAGCTGGACCAAACCCTTCTTGAATGAGGTCTATCAGGACCAGTCAAAGCAATTATACTTGGATGCTGGCTTGTAAGAAGTCAAATGGTCTCCAGGTCAGTGGTCCTAGGAGGGTGCATAAGAGGGGCTGCACTTCCAGAGGTTTTCCAAGAGGACCCTCACATCACCTTAAGAATAAGTTACTTTTACTGAAGTCACACATCTCATCTTGGGCCTTCAGTGCATCTCAGATGAAGTATTCCTTGGGGAGTGCAAAGGCTGAGGAGTTAGAAGCTGTCTCCTGATAGGTGTTTTTTAGTACAGGAGGTGTTTTTCCCAGCCTGGGATCAAGCACAGCATAGGCAGAGGGCACCCCAAACGAACAGCAGATGAGCAAAATGGCTAACTACCCTTCCAGATTGCAGGTGAGGATGGATCTTCATGGGTGCCTGGGTCAAACTGGGAAACAGGAGCTGAAACCCATCAGCTATCTCAGGAGTTTTGACTCCTCCTGTAAGTCCTTTGGACTCATTGCTGGGGTATCAATGTTTGGGGAGCTGACATTGAAACAAATGGTGAAGCAGATAGACCTTTGAATTTTTGGCCTTTATCTTTAATGACACAATGTGAATGCTCCTGGGAGGAGTTCTCTTTTTCCCATTGCAAATAGAAGGGGTAATAATGCCTCATGTTTACAGGCAGAGCCATGAGATGTACTTGTTTACTGAGATAACAGTTACTGCGAAGAGATTAACCAAGGACAGATATTTGTATAGTTGTTTGAAGTTCATTTTTTTGGGGGGGGGGGGGGGGTTAAACAACAGAAAGAGTCGAGTGACTTGCCTGGTGCACCAGCCACACTTTGGGTCTGGAAGATTTGTGCTCCCTGTGTTCTTGGACTGAGTTAACAAATATTTTGCAGGCTGAGGCTGTAATTCAGCAAAGCACACTCAGCTGTGTGCTTAGATCTCCTTGGCTTCAGTGGCACTGAAATGCAGCCTTGTGCAACTTGCTAAATATGAGGACCTTGGATTTTTTGGATAACAAAGGCAACACGTGTCATGGCCAAACTAAGGGTCACCGTGTCTGGCTGCAACAAAGGGCTTCATCTTTTTTCTCTCTTAAATGGAAATATAGTGGCTGATGAAGTAGTTCTCACATAAGTGGGAGGTTTTTTTGTGGCAATGCTGCTGATTATTAAATTACATGGGTGAAAAATGTTTGACTTGGATTCTGGAACATTCACAGGCTTGTTATTTGCTTTTGTTCGTATGTGTGTGTGTGTGTGTGTGTGTGTGTGTGTGTGTGTGATACAAGGCAATCAGCAGATTTTTCTCACAGCCATCAGGTGAAGAAAGATTGCTGAGAAAGTCTGATATGCCTTCGGTGAGTGAAAATGCAGAAGGACTCACTCAGCAGGGCGACGGGAGGGTCACTTCTCAGCAGGGTTAGTTCTTCTCTCAGGGAGGCTCACAGAGCACTTCTGAAGACCAAACTCCTCATAGATTAATACGTTCGGCACGTTTCTTTTCTCCTTGCTCTTGCACTCCCTCTGCTGACCTAGTCTGCTCTGTTAGAGAAATACTGGTGCCAGAGCTAAGCAAAATACAGAATCATAGCATCGGTATGGATGGAAAAGACCTTTGAATCCAACCATTCACCTCACACTGCCAAGTCCATCACTAAACTAAACCATGTCCCTCGGCACCTCATCTATGTGTTTTGAATATCCCCAGGGATGGGGAATACAGCATCTCCCTGGGCAGCCCATTCCAATGCTTCATAACCCTCTTGGTAAAAAGCTCTTCTTAATGTCCAATCTAAACCTCCTCTGGTGCAACTTAAGCCCATTTCCTCTTGTGCTATGATTCATTACTGGAGAGATCAACCCCCACCTAACTACAGCCTCCTTTCAGGTAGTTATAGAGAGTGATCATGTCTCCTCTCAGCCTTCTTTGCTCTAGACTAAACATCCCCAGCTCCCTCAGCTGCTCCTCATCAGGCTTGTGCTCCAGACTGTTGCCAGCTTCATTGCCTATCTCTGGCCATGCTCCAGCACCTCAGAGTCCTTCTTGTAGTGAGTGGTCCAGAACTGGACACAGTGTTCAAGGTACAGCCTCATCAGAACCAAGTACAAGGTGATAAATCATAAGACCCTGGGAGGGACCTCAGAAGGTTTCTAGTCCAACCTGCTCAAAGCAGAGTTCAGCAATCAGCCCAGATTGCTCAGGGCATTCTTCAGTTTGGTCCTGAAAAATTCCAAGGATGCAGACCACAAGACCTGTTGCAGTGTTTGATATCTTCACAATCCAGCTAGACCTACCTCAGTCCCTCTCTAATGGTACCAAGGTCTTGAGCTGGCATAGCCAAAGCTGGATCAGGCTGGGGATGTACCTGCACATCTACCTTTGTCACCATTAACATGAAGTCCTTCTGGGTACAGAAGAGAAGCTCAGCCTGAACTTTTGGAAACCAGCAAATGCCCAGGTTTAGGTTTATTAGCTACCAACTTCCTTCCCTTGGTGCACTCACACACCAAACCAGTGATCTCCACAGCTGCAAAACCAGGTCTTCAGCAGTTAAAGACAAGAGACTTTTTTTTTTTGCCATGGCTGATACAGTCTCATCTTAGCAGGTCAGGCCCAAAGGACCCATTTCCCACTGCTGATAGATACCCCATCAGCAAACAAAGGAGTAAAGGTCTTATATCAATGTCAGCAGCTTTCCCCTTCAGCTTGCACCTGTGGAGCCTTTGCATGGCATCATTGCCCAGAGTAAGACATGGTGACCAAGGTTGGAAGGCCAGGAGGCAGCTCTGCAGTCCTCCAATCTCTCCTCACAGAACAAAGCTGTCTGCAGCTCCCTTTTCCTCCCTCATCCTTGTGGTGACAGCTCAGGTGGTGATGACTCTGTACAGCCCAGAATAGCCCAGAGGAGATGAGATAGCAAGGGGGCAGATGGGATTCACCTTCCCACACCCTCTCCAAACCATGACCAAGGTCTGTCTGTCACCCACCCTCCTCTGTGGATGCCTCTTGTTCCGTTGGGGTGAATTTCAGCTCTACCAGCACACTGAGTGTCTCTCCCTCCAAAAAACCAAACCTAAAATAAGAAGCCTTGTTGTTCAGCTTTGAAGGCAAGCTGTGTAGGCCAGAAGAAACATAACCCAGAGCAGCCCGGTTAACCTTTCCCCAAACCGCTTCGCCTTTCATAAGCCAAGAAGATAAGAACCAGTGGGGCTGCTGGGAAGTGGTGGAGAAGCAGAGGATTGCTCTGTGTGTCCTTTTAAACGTCCCAAAAGGAAAAGGCCTCTGACAAGGAGTTTATTTTCATTAAAAATGACAGACCCAGCTCAACCAGTCAAACAAACAAAGCAAGTCTGTAGAACAGCAAGTGCAAAAGGTCCTGGGTTATTTATAAAGGGCTTTTAAGTATATTAGGCCTAACACCAACATAAATCAACCCTGCACGGATTCCATAGGCATGTCACATGTGGCTCTAGCTGTTGTCAGCTTTGTTGATGGAGTATATTTAGCGGCCTGTCATCTGCCAAGCCCTCCCTGCTTTTTCCCAAGTGACTCCCTTTTGAAAATTAAGACTTTGAGACCAGACACTAATTCCTGTCTCCAGTCATATATTGACCAGCTCAGATCCTTCCTAAGCATTCAGATCCTTGCTGTTGCATTCAACAGATACTTTGCTGTCCAGCTTGTTGCAGAATGGCAAAGGATGCTGTTCAAGGTTTGCTCAAGGCAACAGGTTTTGTTCTCTGAGACCAGTCATTCAGTGCAGAGAGTCACCACATCCTACCATTGTGAATTTCAGTTCAAATAAATCTGAAGGATTAATCCTCAGCTGGTCAGAAGGAATCATGGAATCACAGAATGATAGGGGTTGGAAGGGACATTCAGAGATCATCTAAAGGAAGATGAGGAGGTCCCATGGGACTTGTTCACATGGCTGGCTGAAGACCCTGCAATCCAATAAATAACATGGGATTTGTGAAAGGGACACTAGGAGTTGGGTCTGCTGATTCTAGCCTCTGGATTTAAGAGTCTGGGAACCAAAGCAAGCCACAGGAGCAAGAGAGGTGAGGGAAAGGCTCAGGGTGAAAGCTGGCTCACTCCATTTGAGAGCTGGACTCAAAGCTTGTAGAGCAGCTGGAAGGAAATTAAGAGTCTGGTCCACCTAAGACACAGAAATACCTCATTTGCTGGCAACCACTTCTTCATGTTCAGACCCCAGGCAAAGCTAATGCTGGGAAATAGCCACATGTTGATCTGCTGCTGCTAGCTAAACCTCTCTGCATTTCAGATGACATAGTGGCATGTTGGCACAGGAGAACTTCTTTTTCAGGTATCTTGAGGCACGTTAAACAGTACCAGAATGTCTGTATGTCCCCAGAATCTAGAGGGAAACATCCCAATCAGTGCCTTACACTCTAAAACCAGGGGTAGTTTCATTTCTGAGTCTCATTTCTGGCTTTTATTGCTTCAGCTTTTGTTAGGAGAGGATGCCACATCAGGGGAGGGGACTTTTCGGTAGAGCAAAAATGTTCTTAGATCAATGTTCAGACTGATGCCCATCCTTGAGATCCCAGTTCACCTCTTAAGTAACTTGGCTATTTTTGCATCCCTGATGGAGCAATCTGGACAACTGGATTTGCTCTTCCAAAGAGGATTCAGGACAGGCTTTTCATCTTTATCTTATGATGAGGTCAGATATCTCTATGTGCCTGGGAAAGTGATAAAGTTCTTTCACCATCAGAAGCCCAAGGCCAATATCACAGGTAAGTTTCCTGCAAGGGAGTGCAGAGAGGGAAGTACTTGGTTTGGGGAATCCTTTGGATTTGCTTTTTAATGCCAAATGCCTCAGCAGTGCTAAATGTCTTAAAATTTAACTCCAGTTTAGTAACACCTAATAATTGCCTAATTGGTTTGAACTAATTGACTACATACAGCCCAGAAGTTGCCAGCTGGTAACCCCCCTGCCTGTCTCAGAAGGTTATGGGAATTGTCTGCAGGAACAATTGCTCAGCAGGAAAGGCAAGTTTTGCAAAATCCAACTTCACTGGGAGACAAAGCTGTGGTTTTGCTCAAGCCATTCCATTTTGTTTGTTTGTTTGTGTTTCTTCCCAGAAAACTCAAATCAAAAGCCTTCATTTGGGTCAGTTTGATGCCAGACATTGCTTTTAACTTTGTACCGTGACACAAATAGCCTCAGGAAACTCCTTGCTCCAGCTGAGCTGTGCTGGTGATGCCTGTGAACGAGGTTCCCCCTTGCCTTTAGCCAGACAGAAAGCAGATGGAAGCACTGAGATTGAGGATTGGGTAGTACAAAGGGACTTGTGTAGTCTTTTGCCCACATGAATAGGAAGCAAAACTGGGGTTGTTTTCCAGAATGACGCTCAGGTCTCCATCTTATATTAAAAAGTTAAAAGATTATTTGTCCTTAGTCAAGAGTTAGCTAGATTTTAGCAGCTCCATGGCCTCAGATGCTCCCTATGAAAAACAGCAGTCCAAGCCTCCACTGTCAGTGGCTTTTCTTTCTTGTCTCCATCCCTCAACAAAGCAACTTGCTGTTTGATGCCTCAAATATTTCTGAGGGGGAGAATCCATCTGGAAAATGCCAAGGGTCAAGGTGATCTCTCCTTGAGCCATTCAGTCCAACAGTTGCTGAGCTGGACTAGCAATACCAGTGTTGCTCTGGACAACTGTAAAAGTCCCAGGCAAGTGTTTTCATGCTGGAGCTGCTCACAGCCAGTTAATTGCTGGGAACTTGCAGCAGATGGCGATGACAGCCCATCTCTGCTCTCAGCTCTGTAATAACTGAGAAGGGAAGACTGAAGCATCCCCGAATTGTTTGGGGGGAGGGGTGTGGGGGGGGTGGGGGTGTTAATGGCTGATCCCTGCTGAAGTGCCTGAGCTTTGCAGGTGCACCAGTGCAATGGTCCATACTAAAGTCTTTCTCCTTAGGTACCCTTTTGCCAATGTCCTTGGGAGGAACAGGTAGATTAGGAGAGAAAACAGCCATCCCTATGCTCAGGACAAGAAACCATTTATAGAGGTGTGTGGCTGGATATAAGGGATCAGAGCAGAGTGGGGATAGAAGTTTCCAAGAGCAAAATCAGCACTGAACAGCATGAGCTATCAAGAATCTGTCTTGTCCATCAGCCTGGCAGATATTCTCCACCTTAGTGGGTTAAAAGCAGCTTGTACAGACCCCTGATAAACACAAGTGTCTGCTCACTCGCCTCTGCTTCCACATGCTGTGGCACCAACAGTGATGCCAAACAAGTTGTATTGTCTCTGAGCCTTTTGGTGGACCCCTGCAGCAGCTCCCAGAGGCCCAGCTCTGGGAGACAGGCTCCAGCCATCACAATCTGCCTGACCACAAGCATTTTCAATCCCCCTGATGTACATTCCCAGCACTCCCAGAACCTGTCCGGAAGCAGTTCAGTAAACAGCAATTGGATTTACAAAGCTCATTCCTGGATGGGAAATGCTGGCAGGTTGACAGGCCAGATCCTGCACGTGCCTCTGGCCACGTAGAATCACAGCCATATGACCCAAAGGTTCTGTCCTGCTGCAGTGAGTGGGAGGCAGAGCTGAAGCCATGAGCTAAAGAACTCCTATCCTCCTCGTGCATTGGCTTGAAGTGGGATATATTGTGAGCAGTGCTGTGGGCTGCTTACAAAAACACCTCCTGCATAGACACAGGCAGTGTGATGAGCAGAGCTGGACACAAAACAGGCCTGTCAATATGTTAGCTGAGAAAACTAAACCTTTCCTGCACAAGCCTCTGACACAATGGCCTGAAAAAGTAGCAGCCAGAGAGTTGAGGCTGGCCCTGTCATCACACTGGGGATACATAGACTGTATTACTTTGGCTGAAACGGGCATCTTCCCAGCTTGATCCTTCTCTGCCCAGCATCTTAGGTTTATTATTTCTAACTGAACAAGACTGGGAATATGATTTACCTGGTCAGATAGGAGCCTGGCCTCCCACTTATCCAGAGATGAGGATGGCTCCAAGAGGAGTCAAGGAGTGTCTGGGTTGAGGAAACCAGTCTAGGCTCACTGAAACATGGCATTTGACATTGTCTGTTGTAGTAATAAGCATCTGCTCTGTGTTGTGGTGGTTTGAAAGTCCTGGTTGCAGCTGGTAGAAGTTTCTATACCCCATCTACCCCTGCAAACAAAGCCTGATTCCAGGGGTATTCTGCCTCAGAACAAAAATATGTGCTAACATTAACAAGTGCAAAGGTTTAGATGAGACTGTCAAACAAACCCTGATCACTCATTGTTTAGTGGCTGTGGATCCAAGCTACATAAACTGGTGACAGCATACGCTGGGAATTTGTCCACCTTTCTCTTCTGGAAACTCTCAAGGAATTTAAGCATGACCCTGCTGATATCTCCAGATACTCTGGTAGATGTGTTTGCAGGTGGTACCAATCTGCTGCATGACAGGACAAGCACCATCTCACTAGAGGAAGACCAGGGAAGGGCCACAAAGAGCAGGATGCTGACAGCTTGGAGGTAGATACCTGCTCAGGGTATCTCTTCCTTCTCTGTTCAGTGGTGAGGGTAATTAAATGGTTTCCTTATTCTTAGAACTTCTGAAGAATTATAGGATCATTTTGGTTGGAAAAGGCCTTGGAGATCATTGAGTCCAACCAGTCACCTCACACTGCCAAGCCCATCACTAGCCCACGTCCCTCAGTGCCACAGCTACACGGCTTTGCAATATCTGAAGAGTTGGACTAGGTGAGCTCTAAAGGTCCCTTCCAACCTCTACCATTCTATGATTCTATGATCTCCAGAGATGGGGACTCCACCACCTCCCTGGGCAGCCTGGGACAGTGTCTAACAACTCTCTCAGAGAAATAGTTCTTCCTAATCTTCAATCTAAACCTCCCCTAGTTCAACTTGATCCCATTTCCTCTTGTCCTATCTCTCATTACTTGTGAGAAGAGACTGATCTCCACCTTACTACAACCTCCTGTCAGGTAGTTGTAGAGAGTGCTCCTGTCTCCCCTCAGCCTCCTCTTCTCCAGACTGAACATCCCCATTCTCTCATAGCTGCTCCTCACTGCACTTGTGCTCCAGCCCCTTCCCCAGCTCAGTGCCTGGCTCTGGCACCACTGTAGCCCCTCAGTGTCCCTGTGGCAGTGAGTGAGGGGCCCAGCATTGAATACAGCCCTCAAGCTGCAGCCTCCTCAGGGTCAATCAATTCTCCGGTTCTGCTAGTCACACTGTTCCTGATCCTGTTCCACCATGCTATTGGCCTTCTTGGCCACCTGAGCACGCTGCTGGCTCATGTTTAGCCACTGTCAACCAAAACTCCCAGGTCATTTCCCTTCCAGCAGCTTTCCAGCCACATCCCAAGCCTGTACCATTGCCTGGAGTTGTTGTGGCAGGACCCAACCCTCAGCCTTGTTAAACTTCATACAGCTGGCCTCAGCCCATTGATCTATCCTGTCCAGGTCCCTCTGAAGAACCTTCCTGCCCTCCAACAGATCTACACACCCACCTGATTGAGGGAAAAAAAAAGAAGAAATCGTCAAGTTTTTCACATAAAACTCAAGAGAATGGGGCAGACAGTTGCTTTTGCTTGGCCACTTTATAAAACAGGATGCTTATTATCACCTACAATAGTTCACATCTCAGTTTCACCCTCATCCAGCTGAGATACCCAACTTCCAACCACTGCCATAATCAAACCCACATTTACCTCTGTTCTTGCAGAATCACACAGGCTGGAAGGCTACCAACCCTCCCAAAGCTGAGCTGAGCCACAGCCTTGCCCAGGCAAACTAACAGAGCCCTGTCCGTGACTAGTCTTCATCACTGCAAAGAGGCATTGCTGTCACATCTGTGTTCAGTTGCTTTGCTTTGTGGAAGACAACATTCACAGCAGAAGGGCTCTGAACCACAGTCATAGAATCATATAATCATAGAGTGGCAGGGTTGGAAGGGACCTTTAGAGATCATCTAGTCCAACTCCCCTGCATAGCAGCCAGGCTCAGATAAAATGGCACACAAACTGCCCTTCCCTCTGGTTTTGGCCACAAATTAAAACTGGGACCTGAGAAACTATTCTCAACTAAAGTTTCACTGAAATTGGTATGTTCCCATGGAAAGTTTCAGCTTCAATTAAAGCACCACTCTTTTTTTTTTTTTTAATGGGAAAGGAAAGAAAAAAATCACCAGAAAGCATTCCAGTCACTTCTAGACAAATTTACTGATATCTACCCCAAAAGAGACGCTCATGGCAGACTTTTGCTTCACTGCCAAGATGTTTGAGAAAGGCTCTGGGCTGTCAGGTTATATCCAGCAGTCTTCTTTCTGACACAGAAACGTGGGATGTAAAGATTTGGATGAATGATTTTAATAGGTCTATCTTTCCTTGATTGGGAGTGTTGGTGTTGGCCCACCTCAGCTCTGTTGAAAAACCTTTTCTGGATTCAAAAGCTTATTTATTGCAATCTCTAAATTCTTCAGCTGAACAGGGAAAAGAGATTGAATCCTTAATAAAGACTTCCTTCCTCCCACTGTTATTTATTCATTGGATAAAGATAGGCTAAAATAAACATAAATTACTGGTAAAGACTGAAAAACATCAGTGTTTGAAACATGCTTCTCCTGTCAGCTCTTTGATTCTTAGGAATACCATTTCTCAACTCAGTTCAGCTCAGTGTCGTGATGCCATCAGATGTGATGGCAGACAAAGCCTTTGTCATGAGTAAAAGTTGCAGTGTTTTTGAAATAATATCAAATGCATGGACAGTTTCTCCAGTATTTCCAACTTAGAGATGTGCAGTTCATCAGTTTTGGTCAGATCAGGTTTCTTCTGCCTGGTCTCTTGTCATATTGTAATGGTTCACACACTGACCAGCTCAGTTCCTATGTCAAATCTCCCCTGAAAGGCTGTTCACTGCTTTCCTCACCGACTCCCATGCACAAGAAACATCCCTCTTTTGAGAGGGCTTGATGATTAGGAGTGGACCAAAGCTGACAGCCCATGTTGCCTTCAGGGTTGCCCTAATCCTTTCCAGGAGAAGACACAACAGGGAGCTCATGCTTTAAACAGACATGAAGCACTTTTGGACATGGGTTTATGGCAAAACATTGATTAGTTTGCTATATGACAGAGGCAGCTGCTGTTCAGCCTAAAGTGGGAAGAAAGCTAAAAGGGAAGAAGTCAACTTGTTGCCACTTGAGCAATTACTGGCAAAAGCACCTCCTGTAGAAACTGATTGTGTGGTTAGTCCTTGGAAAAAGGGATCACCTAGGAAAACCAGAAAAAGCACATGATCATCATTTGGCTTTTAAAAGGGAGTAAATGAGAAAAGACTGTGCATCTCCTCTATTGCATCTCCACACTAAGATCCTAAAGCACTGCGTGCTTTTTGCTTTCTGAGGCGGAGCTCCTTAAACTAGGGACCAGTCAGAGCAAAATGTGCCATTCATGGCATAAAAAGAGAAATACTTTCTGAATGCTGGTCACAATGGAACCCAAGCAGTACCCAATGAGACTGCCAGGCAAAGGGTTTAATACCAACAGAAGAAAAGAGCTTTCCTTCTGTATGATTACATGATATATAGTCAGTTTGTGGGTGATCATGGAGGCCAACATTATACATGAGATCACAAAGGATTTATTCAAAACTGTGGAGTCTTTTATTAGGTCAACTAAGCACAGTGATCCATTTGCAACTTCTGCAGCAGGAAATCCCTAAATCACTGATCAACAAAGGCAGAGAGTCTGAAAAGTGTCTTGCTCTAGGCATCAGTGTTTCTTGAAGTCATTCTTCAGACCTCTGCTTCACAGTCAGAAGCAGCATACTGAGATGCACTGAAAGTTTAGCAGTTATTTATTGACCAGGGTGGCAAGGAAAGATAGCAGATTAAGGACATAATTCTTTATTTAATGGGATGTGAAGGACAGATTTGCAGCTGCTGTAAATCAGCTTATGTTCCTGGTTTTCTATGAGTCTCAGGAGATTTACCCCTCTCCATGATCTGTCCCTCTTTTTCTTTTCCAGAACGATAGGACATCGATTTCCAGCGTGCTCTCAAGAGCTCCTCTTGCATTGCAAAGGCTACCAGCAAAGTCCTGGAGACTTGCTGGAGGTTTTCTCGTGTCCCTTTACCCTTTGGACCTTCAGGAAATGATGCGGGGCATGCAAATGTCATGATAAAGGTGTTCAGACACTTCAACACTATCCAAATGCCAAGGAGCCTTTCTCCAGTGCCAAGTCATGTCTCTTTCTGTCTTCTCCCCTGTTTTTAAGTTCTTTTCTCTCTCTTCAGAACTTCTTTCCATAGGAAGGGAAGGACTTTTCAGAAGACGTACACCAAGACCAGTTAGTAGCTAATTTGAGAGGTTTCCAGTACAGCATGGACTTAACTCAACAATGACCAATACACATCTCTTGGGATCCATCAACCGCTTGGACTTTGAGTGGCTGAGGAAAGGTGTAAAACATGTCTAATCGTGATAAGACAAGTCAATCCTCAAAAACAAAGGCAGAAACACTCTCTTGACAGCAGAAAAACATTGTGCATACTACACAGAGAGTGTAAAGCTGCTTGGCAGCCCTCACCCGCTCCCATGGGACAGCTCCATCTTGTCCTATAGGATTTGCCACCATCTCATGATACTGTAAGTTTTCCTCAAAGTCTCTAAATAACTTTTTATATCTATGATATGAAGTGATCCCAGCTGCTCCAAAGATGGATCACAAATTAGTATTAGATACCGATGAAACACTCAAGAGCTTTGCCTTTCCCACTTCCCACCCCTTGTGATATCTTATTTCACAAGAGTAAATATTAGCAATAGCTGGAAATGATATGTAGACAGGAGATCTGCTCCTGCTCTGAAGGATTTGTGCCAGCTGACTGAGTTTCTGTAGGCAATTTGGGAGAAATATTGCCTCTAAATGGTAATAATCTGTCTGGTAAATTTTGGGGTTCCTGCTGGTGGCCACAAACTCAGCCTGGGATTGTGGCAGCCCATGGAGAACAGGTTATCTCAGCCCTTCGCTGGTTTGATTGCTGTAGATCCCCTGCAGAACTGACTATTTGGAATGACAGCCTTGTGCTCTATTGTCCTCTGAGACCAAAATGCTGTGTTTCTGCTAAAGGCAGTGGCTGCCACCACGTTGGCAGGGCAGTATGATGTTATGTGCAGCTCCATTTGTCAGGGCTCTATTTTTGTCTGTAACAACAAAATTTATTTGTGTGCCAAGGTAAAACTCTTCACCTGGTCCTTGTCATGTGCTAAAGGCAATCAATGGGCATTAGCTAGAAGTATTACTTCCCAATAGTCTTCATGTGAGACAGGAGCAGAAGGTTGAGGCACAGAAAGAGATCTGATGGAGAGAGTCCAGTGCAGGGCTACCAAGATGATGAGGGGACTCGAACATCTCTCTGATGAGGAAAGGCTGAGAGGACTGAGGCTGTTTAGTCTGGAGATGGCTGAAGGAGGACCTTCTCAATGCTTATAAAGACCTAAAGGATGGGTGTTTGAGAGGATAGGGCTAGTGATGCGCAGTGACTGGACAAGGGGTCACAGGCACAAGCTGCGACACTGGAATTCCACTGGAACATGAGGAGAAACTTCTTTACTGTTGAGATGAGGGAGCCCTGGCCCAGGCTGCCCAGGGAGGGTGTGGAGGCTCCTTCTCAGGAGGTTCCCAAACCCACATGAACACATTTCTGTGCCCCCTGATCAAGGGGAACTTGCTTTAGCAGGGAGTTGGGCTGGATGAGCTTTGGAGCTCCCTTCCAACGCCCACCATTCTGGGCTTCTGTGAAAAGCACAGCCTGGGAGATGTCTGGCACTCCCAACACCACACCTGGAGTATTGGCCTGGACTGTGTGTAGGAAGCCAGGAGAATAGCTTTGAGCAAGGAGGATAAGCAGGGAAACAAAGGTTTTTTTTGGAGACAAAGGCCAGCAGTGAGCAGATCTGCTGTTTCACAGCAGGTGGGAACTGCTGTGAAGGAAGAGTTCCAGTAAATTGTTTTATAAGTAAACATGAACACTAGCAAAGTCCCTGGCTGTAACACTGACTTCTGGTCCCACAGGAATAGTCTTATCAAGCTCTATAGTCTGAGTTAATGCTCATGCCAGAAGGGCAATAGCTGTAGCGCCAGCTCATCTGCACTTGTCACCTGTGTCTACAACAGTAAATTTGCCAGTGTCAGGGAATCTTCTGTTACCTTGAGCTCATTGGGAACAATCGAGGCACATCTGTACTGCTAAATACTCCTTACATTCGAAGCAAGGTGGCTGGATGCAAGCTGCCTGTTGGGAAAAGCCCAGTACTAACTCATGATTTTTGTGTTGGGAGATCATTTAGGAGAGCACTAGCTGTCCTTGGTCATGCCAAAGGCTGTGACAACAGTTTACCACAGCAAGAGATGATGTTCCAGTGTGATCCCAAGAGCAATTCCCTGATGTAGAAATAGCAACTGTTGGCTTTGGATAAGAGCAGAAGCAGAATCAACTCTACTTGGGTGGGATCTTGTGGGTTTTATGAACATTTGAGAAAGAGAATCCCTTTCTACTTAATCCGTGGTGGTAGAAAACCAGCATTAGTTGCTCCAAGTGTGTGCTTAGAGTTTATTCCAGTTTCTTTGCTGCAAAGGACTTACAGTCAAGGAGAACTGTCTGCCCCCCATGGCTCTGGAGGTTTTCCCATTCCTAATGAAACCCTGCTGGTATGGGGTTGTGAGGCAAGACTCTCCTGCTCTGGGTCTGTGAAATTCTCCAGGGAATGGACGAGTTTTCTTCTGCATTTAGCTTCATGGCATGATGCCTTTTACATCATTCACCGTGGATTGCAGGGGCAGGAGCAGGAGCACAGCTCTGACGGGAACAGGGTCTCACTGGGGAATCACAGCAGCATCTGTTTGCTTTCAGCTCAGGCTGGAGTGGACTAAGAGAGATTCTAACACCCAGTCANGAGAACAGGTTATCTCAGCCCTTCGCTGGTTTGATTGCTGTAGATCCCCTGCAGAACTGACTATTTGGAATGACAGCCTTGTGCTCTATTGTCCTCTGAGACCAAAATGCTGTGTTTCTGCTAAAGGCAGTGGCTGCCACCACGTTGGCAGGGCAGTATGATGTTATGTGCAGCTCCATTTGTCAGGGCTCTATTTTTGTCTGTAACAACAAAATTTATTTGTGTGCCAAGGTAAAACTCTTCACCTGGTCCTTGTCATGTGCTAAAGGCAATCAATGGGCATTAGCTAGAAGTATTACTTCCCAATAGTCTTCATGTGAGACAGGAGCAGAAGGTTGAGGCACAGAAAGAGATCTGATGGAGAGAGTCCAGTGCAGGGCTACCAAGATGATGAGGGGACTCGAACATCTCTCTGATGAGGAAAGGCTGAGAGAACTGAGGCTGTTTAGTCTGGAGATGGCTGAAGGAGGACCTTCTCAATGCTTATAAAGACCTAAAGGATGGGTGTTTGAGAGGATAGGGCTAGTGATGCGCAGTGACTGGACAAGGGGTCACAGGCACAAGCTGCGACACTGGAATTCCACTGGAACATGAGGAGAAACTTCTTTACTGTTGAGATGAGGGAGCCCTGGCCCAGGCTGCCCAGGGAGGGTGTGGAGGCTCCTTCTCAGGAGGTTCCCAAACCCACATGAACACATTTCTGTGCCCCCTGATCAAGGGGAACTTGCTTTAGCAGGGAGTTGGGCTGGATGAGCTTTGGAGCTCCCTTCCAACGCCCACCATTCTGGGCTTCTGTGAAAAGCACAGCCTGGGAGATGTCTGGCACTCCCAACACCACACCTGGAGTATTGGCCTGGACTGTGTGTAGGAAGCCAGGAGAATAGCTTTGAGCAAGGAGGATAAGCAGGGAAACAAAGGTTTTTTTTGGAGACAAAGGCCAGCAGTGAGCAGATCTGCTGTTTCACAGCAGGTGGGAACTGCTGTGAAGGAAGAGTTCCAGTAAATTGTTTTATAAGTAAACATGAACACTAGCAAAGTCCCTGGCTGTAACACTGACTTCTGGTCCCACAGGAATAGTCTTATCAAGCTCTATAGTCTGAGTTAATGCTCATGCCAGAAGGGCAATAGCTGTAGCGCCAGCTCATCTGCACTTGTCACCTGTGTCTACAACAGTAAATTTGCCAGTGTCAGGGAATCTTCTGTTACCTTGAGCTCATTGGGAACAATCGAGGCACATCTGTACTGCTAAATACTCCTTACATTCGAAGCAAGGTGGCTGGATGCAAGCTGCCTGTTGGGAAAAGCCCAGTACTAACTCATGATTTTTGTGTTGGGAGATCATTTAGGAGAGCACTAGCTGTCCTTGGTCATGCCAAAGGCTGTGACAACAGTTTACCACAGCAAGAGATGATGTTCCAGTGTGATCCCAAGAGCAATTCCCTGATGTAGAAATAGCAACTGTTGGCTTTGGATAAGAGCAGAAGCAGAATCAACTCTACTTGGGTGGGATCTTGTGGGTTTTATGAACATTTGAGAAAGAGAATCCCTTTCTACTTAATCCGTGGTGGTAGAAAACCAGCATTAGTTGCTCCAAGTGTGTGCTTAGAGTTTATTCCGGTTTCTTTGCTGCAAAGGACTTACAGTCAAGGAGAACTGTCTGCCCCCTATGGCTCTGGAGGTTTTCCCATTCCTAATGAAACCCTGCTGGTATGGGGTTGTGAGGCAAGACTCTCCTGCTCTGGGTCTGTGAAATTCTCCAGGGAATGGACGAGTTTTCTTCTGCATTTAGCTTCATGGCATGATGCCTTTTACATCATTCACCGTGGATTGCAGGGGCAGGAGCAGGAGCACAGCTCTGACGGGAACAGGGTCTCACTGGGGAATCACAGCAGCATCTGTTTGCTTTCAGCTCAGGCTGGAGTGGACTAAGAGAGATTCTAACAGCCAGTCACTCTTTGGTTGGAAGAAGAGGACCAGTTCTGTCTAATATCAAAGATCTGGATGAGGGGTCTAGTGCACCCTCAGTAACTTTGCAGGTGACATCAAGTTAGGTGGGCATGTGTAGATCTGCTTGAGGGCAGAAAGGCTCTTCAGAGGGACCTGGCCAAGCTGGAGCCATGGACTGAGGCCAATTGTATGAGGTTCAACAAGGCCAAGTGGCAGGTCTGGAACCTCGGCCACAACAACCCCAGGCAACACTACAGGCTTGGGGCAGAGGGGGTGGAAAGCTGTCCTGAGGGAAAGACCCTGAGGCTGTTGGTCAATAGTAGCTGAACATGAGCCAGCAGTGTGCCCAGGTGGCCAAGAAGGCCAATGGCATCCTGGCCTGTATCAGAAATAGTGTGACCAGCAGGCCCAGGGCAGGGATTAGCCCCCTGTATTGGGCCCTGGTGAGGCTGCACCTCGAGTGCAGTGCTCACTTTTGGGCCCCTCAAAACAAGAGGCACTGGAGGTGCAAACTGAGGGGCTGGAGTGTGTCCAGAGACAGGCACCAGAGCTAGGGAAGGGGCTGGAGCACGTGTCTGATGGGGAGCAGCTGAGGGAACTTGATGTGTTCAGTCTGGAAAAGAGAAGGCTGAGGGAAGACTTGATCGCTCTCCACAACTACTTGAAAGAAGGTTGTAGTGAGTTGGGGGCTGGTCTCTGCTCCCAAGTAACTAGTGACAGGACAAGAGGAAACAGCCTCAAGTTGCACAAGGCGAGGTTTAGATTGGAGGTTAGGAAAAACTTCTTCACTAAGAGGCACTGTCACAGGCTGCCCAGGGAAGTGATAGTGTCATCATCCCTGAAGGGATTTAAAAGCCATATAGCTGTGGTGCTGAGGCACATGGCTTAGCAGTGGCCATAGCGGTGCTAAAGGAGTGGTTGGACTCAACAATCTTAAAGGTCTTTTCCAAACTAAACGATTCTGTGACCTCCAAGAAGAACTGAACAACATTTTGGTTAAGTGCATCACACATTTCACTCAGCATATTTTTATTATTAGCCTGGTTACTCAATGTAGTTTCCCCCTTATTCTCTGCAGGTTCTCCTAAGCACAGAGGCTGGCTTGCAAAACCTGGCTCTCCTTTTTACTTTTATCCAGGCACAGCTGACAGTAAAAGTGACAAAAGAATTGATGGGGGAAATGGGCCAGAGTGTGAAAAATCCGGTCGTAAAAGCCAGAGTGCTTGCAATAAAATATCTATACATAAAAGGAGAGGAGGGAGGGAGGGAGAAGCAGGGCTGGACAGAAAGCAGAGCAATGAGCTGTGAAGTGACGTCTGGACCAGAGGAAGAAAGCATAAATGTAGCTGTCAGTGCAATGATATCCCTTGGCACCATGGTTTTGTTTTCCTCTATGGAGATCATGTTCCCACCAATGACTAGCACAGAACAGTGGTTGGACCCAAAGGGATGAGAAGGAGCCGTAGGGTAAAGAGATGTACTTGGAGTGTCTCAGGGACATGGGCAAAGATGACAAAACCTTCTTCTGGCTATAACTGCTATGAAGAGCCTTTCCTCTTTGATGATGATCTGGGAAGATGATCTTGGGCTGCCAGGTTACCCTTGAGTTACTCATGGGCTACCAGGGCAGGTTAGCACACTACATTGCAGAATTGACAAAAGGAGGTCAGGAGGAAAAGGCTGAGCTAGTTATATGCATGAAACAAGTGTACTATTAAACCACCCTCAGATTTTTGGGGCCACTCTGAGCACTTTGCTGGGTGCAAGGCTCAGGGGAAATGCTTTTCTCCAGTTCTGTTTGGGGACAGGGAAAGGATCAAGAGCTGGGAGCAGAAGGAGACAGAGGAGATACCAGACCAAAGAGAGTTGAAATGCTTTTTCAAAGGATGATGATTCTTGGTATCAGGAACTGGATTTTCAGGGGTTCAAACACTTGTGCCCCTGGCCTGTACTGGATCAGAGATGCATCCATCCAGTGAGGACAAGGGAGAGAAAACTAATGAACACCATCAAGACCCCGAGGTGCATCCAGCTGTACAAAGCCTGAAGAATTGAAGCAAGGAAGGAATTGTTTTCATCTTTGGCAGCCCCTTCTGAACTGCAGGATGTTTAACTCTGAAATATGGCTCACTCTCGAGCTCATGGACTAGTCTTGGCCAGCTGCTGGGTGAGAAGAGCATATGAGGAACAGGAGTAGCCTGTGGCATTGCTGTCTGCATTTGGGTTCTGCAGGCTGCTGCACGTGGCCAGGTGGGTTGGGATTCATCACTGTGGAGGCAAAGGGAAAGCTGAAGTGCAGTACAGCATGGATCATGCTCTTCAGGTTGATGTTTGCTGCTATGTCTCATGTATCTGTGGTGCTTTAGGTCATCCTCTAGCAGGTATTACCCTGTAGTGTAGATGGCACATCTCTGGCTTAGCCCTCCCCATGTTCCCAGAGTGATGTCCAGCATCATCTTCAGGCAGACAAGACACCCATAAGGTCTTTGTAGATGTCAATCTCCAGGCGAAAAAGAGTGTCATGAGTGCTGTGCATGCACCAGGCCTTGGTCAGCCTGGCCACCCCTGTGCAGCAGAGCCAACCTGAGCATTGCTGCCCAAGGTTTCAGCCACATTGCACCATCCATGCTCAGAATACTGCTCCAGAAGAGAGCATCTCAGCAGCCTACATCCTACCAGACCAGGGTCACCAGTCCCAGATCCAGCCTGACCTAACATGGCAAAGAGAACAGCAGCAGGCAGCCCATTAGCCATGCTGAGAGATCTCAGTGTCTGCCCTGGTCATGGAGGCATAGGTTTCTACAAAAGGTTTCTCTCTCAGCAGGTTGTCATTTTCTGGTAGAATGAAATCCATCTCTTAAAAAAAAAAAAAAAAACAACCCAGGCACTACTGCTCCAATAAGAGAGAAAGCAAAATTCATTCATCTGAGTCCAACATTTAAGCTTCTTCTCCTGTTAGCATCTGAACAGCCCATCCTGTGTGTGTTGTAGCCAAGTCTTTTCAGATGTTAACTATTTATGGCACAAAATACCTTCTTATAAAAATGAAAATTTTCCTCTATGTGTGTCTGCCACAAGAACATGGGTTACAGCCAGTGAGGGCTGAATTGGTGATGCAGTTCTGTTTCTTTCAGGGAAAGGAAAGAAGAAAGAAAGAAAGAAAGAAAGAAAGAAAGAAAGAAAGAAAGAAAGAAAGAAAGAAAGAAAGAAAGAAAGAAAGAAAGATTGATTTAGAAGCTGAAAACTTCCTGTTGAAATTGAAGTTGAAAGATTATTTCTCAGTGTTTCTTCACAAGCATGGAAGGGAAAAGCAGCTCATAAGCACCTGGAGAGTACAACAGCTCAGTCTACAGTCTCCAAGGATATGCCTTTCATTTACATTACAAATCAAACAAAGATACTCAAGTTGCACAGGTTGGGTTTTTTTCATGTGCATTAATTAGAGTGAGAGTATCACAGAGAAAATGACACAAGTGTGATTCTAACTGGCAGGAAAGCACAGGTTACAAGCTTACAGGAACAAAAATTTCCTGTCCAAATTGGATTGAAATCAATATGTGTATGACTTTGAGTTTGCTGGAAACTGGAAGCTTTCCAAACATGATGCACATCCAAGAGAATTGGGATTTTATCAGCTCTACAGCTAGTAGCAGCAAAATAGAAACTGATGCCAACTGTGCTGCATTGCCACAGGCAGTACCCACATTTCCCTGCTCCTGGGGTTAATCACTATGTGAACTCACCCAGGGCTTGAAAACTGGCAGGTTCAAGAGTTCCTGGCCCCTAATCCTGGACAGGCTCCACTGAAGCCTAACCTTGGACTCAGTAAAATCACTGTAAACCCAAGGGGTTCTTTTTATTTTCAAATGAAGGGTTTCATGTTTGCTGAATGGATATTTTCCCATGACCCTTTTACTGTACCCAAACAAAAAAAGAAAGGAAGAAGAATCATTCCAGTTGTTACAGTAGGTGTTTCATAGGTCTATCCTTGATTTTACATGGACATCTGTGCAACCTCTCCTACCCAAGCAAGGGCCAAGAATGCATGATACAACCACATAGCCAATAAAAGTAGTGGATGTCAGAGATAGCCTGGAAACAGGAGGTAAAACTGCAGATTAAAAATAACCCAGGTGAAGTCGAGGTTGAAAATAGTCCAGGAGTTTTCAGGTAAGCTAGTTAAAGGCATAAGGGTAAAAATAAAGCATTAAAGACACTGGAAATTCACTTCAAGGTTAAATTTTAGGAAGCTTAAGCACTTTAATATAAAGGAATACAAGATCAGGACAGATCGAAATATTAACTCTGCCCTGTAGCAAGCCCATGCAAAATCCATTCCATTATAGTAAAGGCTCTAATTTATACTAGTTGTAAGTCATCAGACAGATTGAGCTGCCCAAGGTCACATTTGATACTTTCACTTCTCTGGTTTTGTGATGCAATTCAGGCAAAATTAACAAAAGGACATCAAAGGCTTAAAAAAAGCAGTTTTGCAGAAGTACATGTAGGCAGTGGAATCTCCTTGCAATAACAGCCTGAGTTTAAATCTAGATGAAGCACTTGAGAATGAAGCAAAGAGACAATCTTGTTCTGCTCCTGCAGGGGCATGTGGACAGGATGACCTAACAAGTCTTTCCCATCTGCCATCTCTGTGGTTCTCTGAGAAATGAAATCCCAGGAGACCCAGGGCCTGATCCTGAGAGGTGAAGCCAGCAGACTGGACTTCACCCTGCTTAGGCTTACTATAAATAAGCTTGTGTTGGGGCCAATCGCTGGCATTTGCCTCTTTCTCAGTCCGTTCAGTCAGAACCTCTTGGCATTTAACAGTGTGATTTTTCCAGCAATATGTGGATTGCTTTCACTTCTCTGTTTTCTTCCCAGCTGTCTGACTCAGAAATGTGGGCTGATTTGGTTAAATCTAGGGTGCCAGTGCCAAAGAGATGGGCAAAGACACTTAAAAACAGCAACAACAAAAATCTCACACCCTAATTTTGCAAATATTTGTGCAAAGGAATGAAAATGAATCTGTTTCTCATGTGCCTACTCTCTTGCTGAGTTTATAGTGAGTATGCCAAGGGGTGACAGGAAAACTGGTGTAAAGTGCACACAAGTGAACCCTCAAAAACATTTCAAGAGGGTTCATTTTCACAGCACAACCCTCATTAATATCATCAACGATCAAAAGCCTTACTGCTCAATCTGTGTAGCCTGCACAAAGTTAAACAGACATGAAACTGTCACTAACTGAGAAATATTTACTACAACTAGATGAAAAATAACATCCCACAACACGTACAACCAAGGAAACCTTCATCCCCTAGGGAACAAATTAAAAACAGCAAAGAAAGCTCAGCTCCTGGTGTGTGTTATTTCACTGAGTTTCATTCTCAGCCTTCAGGATTTTTCATATACTACTTCCAACCTGGGGGAAGCATTTGAGAATGTTGCAGAGCTGTGCAAAATTTGTGGTGGGATACTACTTACTTGTCTGAAATACACCATTTGCTGTCAAGCTGGGAGTTTACACAAGAAGCTTTCACTTCTCATGTCATCATTTCAGCCAGCAAAACAGCACCCTGGAATAGACATTTCAGTCAATGTAATGGAAGTTAGCAATTAATTCCAGAGTGATGAACTCCTAGAGAGCAGTGTAGGGGAAAGGGACTTGGGGATCCTGGTGGACAGCAGATTGAGCATGAGCCAGCAATGTGCCCTTGTGGCCTAGAAGGCAAATGGCATCCTGGGGTAGATTAGAAGGGCTGTGGTCAATAGGTGGAGAGAGGTTCTCCTCCCCCTCTACTCTGCTCTTATGAGACCACATCTCGAATCTTATGTCCAGTTCTGGGCCTCTCAGTTCCAGAAAGACAGAGAGCTGCTGGAGAGAGTTCAGTGCAGGGCCACAAAGATGATGAGGGGAGTGGAGCATCTCCCTTGTGATGAAAGGCTGAGGGAGCTGGGGCTCTTTAGCTTGGAGAAGAGGAACCTGAGGGATGACCTCATGAATGTTTAAAAATCCATCAAGGGTGGTTGTGAGCAGGATGGAGCCAGGCTGTGCTTGGTGATGGTCAATGATAGGACAAGGAGCAATGGGTATAAACTGGAACAGAAGAGGTTCCAAAGAAATACAAGGAAAGATTTCTTCCCTGTTGAGGTGAGGGAGCACTGGCAGGGGCTGCCCAGATGGGCTGTGGAGTCTCCTTCTCTGAAGACTTTCCAAACCCAGCTGGACGAGTTGCTGTGTGCCCTACTCTAGACGGTCCTGCTCTGGCAGGGGAGTTGCACTGAATGAGCTTTCGAGGTCCCTTCCAGCCCTTGAGATTCTTTGATTCCGTGACTTATCAAGAATTTGAAAATCAGTTGCCCTCAGCTTTCAAACATGGAAAAACCGGAACTTCATCTATGCTATCACAGGCACATCTGGGGTGTGTAAGGTGGCCTTCTAGCACATCAAGATATCCTCTCTACGTGTTGAAATTTCTAGCAAGCTCAGCACAGGGGTGACTACCAGCTGCCTACACCAGGGGTACCCCTCAGTGTTCTGGACTCCTACTTCATGCCTCACCAGGTCAGTTGCCATCAAGGTATCAGCTGTGGAAAAATCATGCTGAACAAAAAAGATGGCATCTTAGAAGACAAAAGCTTTGTTGAAAGAAAAGTTAATGTTCACCAGAGCACATTATAATTTCTGCAGCAATGACTAAAGGAATGTCCCACTCACACAGAGGTTTCAAGCCTGACCAGGGCTTCCTACATCTGTTCCATAAAAGTGTTGCCTGATGTCACTCTTTACAGTCCTCCACACCTCAGTCCAGCTCAGTTTCAGTCCAGAAAGCTACTTCTTGTCACCTCAGCATAAGATATGAAGGAGCCTTTTGGTGTACAGACAGGTGATTATTCTTCTTGTTCATTCACTGGTTTCCACTTGCCAAGTCCTGTCCACTTTCCACAGGGCCACTGTGCATGGCAGAGGCTATAGATGGAATCAGTGTGTGACTGCCTGGAAAGGCCACTGAGCAACAAGAGGAAGGGAAGATGTCCAGATTGAATGAAGAAAATACAAACTTGTTGCCCTGACCAGGTAGAAACCTGGGGATATTCCTGTCTTTCTGTATCCTTTTCAATACAGATTGATTTGTCTTCATCTTGAACAGAACCACGTCACGCACCTAAACACAAGGCAGCAAAGAGAATGTCCTCCTTGCCCTTGTGTGGTTAAATTTGTCATTCCCACCCATCCACCCAAGGCCTGTGCCTGGAAGGTGCCGAGTTCTTCCTGGTGGAAGCATTTGCTGCTGCATCCACATAATCTGAGCACTTCATGGATGGATCACATCCTAGGCTTGCTCCCAGCCTGAGTGGGCTTTGGGACTTGGCAGCCCTTCTGTTACAGACACACTCTGTAATAATCAGATCAATAATCTGTGATAATGAGAAAAGTACTTGTGGAAAAGGCTGAGGCCACACCAGTGAATGATTCCAGGTAAGGAATCTTTCCATATCCTCCTTCTCACAGGATTTGCCTGCCACTGAGCTGGAAGGCTGACAGACCAGCAGGTCACCAGGCAGGTACTGAGCTCAGGGTTGACTAGACCTATTGCCAGTGATGGAGATGACAGTGTTGTGTTTCCCCATCCTCCTGACATCCGTCTTTTAAGTACTTGGAAGTGTTAATGAGGCTCCCCCTTAGTCTTGTCTTATATAGGCATACTGCTGTCCAGCAATGGACAACAGCAATGACGTGAGTCGTCTTCAGTCCAGTCCATGCAATGTCTTGCCCTTCCCAAAGTGACTGATTCCAAGTGGAAGAAACCAATATCTGTTCATGTGAACCTTGAGAAATGCAGAGGACAGTGAACCGGCAGCAAAGGCAGAAAGAATCTACCCATGCCTGGTAGATCTGTGCTTCTGAACCTCTAGCCACGAGTGGAGACTACTGCTGTACAAAGAAAGATTATGCTCCTCAATCAACATCAACTTGCTGTGTGATTTCAGGGACATCAGAGAAAAAATCCCGTGGAAAAAAATAGAAAGAAAGGCCAAGAAGGGCAGCAAATTCACAATTGCCATAAATGTGCCTGCTCATCAGCTTTCTTTCTGCACAGATTTTGTGTGAGCCAACCTCATCCCTCACACCACAATCCATCAGCCTCTGTGTGGGTGGTCAGGGCAGCGTTCACCATACATCAACAAACCACTGAGCACCAGAGCTTTGCTCTGCAAGGAGGTCCCACGTGCTGAGACCGCCCATGTTAGGTAGTGCTCAGGAGACACTGGGATTATGCCAATCCATCATCCCAGCACAAGGAGACAGATGAGGGAAGTCAGGAGGGGGATTGGGAGCTTCCCAGCACTGCCACACAGCGTCATCTTTCAATGGTTGCTCATCCTCTATTAATTCCAGAAGCTGTGTGTGACAGCATTACACCACGCTGCTGACACTGTGCAGAGGCAAATGGTTGTACTGAGAGGGTGGCAGCTGGTGGTGTTTCAAAACACAGCTTTGCCCTAGGTTCTGCATTGACCAGGAAAAGAAACAGAGCCCAAGATTGAAGGCAGCTTGCCAGGCAAGGATTCTGGAAGCTCCAGCTCTGGCCAGTTCACCTGACAAAGCATCCTGAAGGCCCACAGAAAGCCTCATCTGCTCAGCAGCCTCCATGCTAAGCAGCAGAGAAACATCGCAGGAACCAGACAAGGATGCACCTCAGCCTATTTTTCTAGGAGCTTTATCAACTCAAGAGGGTCTGCTGGCATGTCAGTACTGTGAAATACTCCAAGGTACAGAAAGGGCTTGGACTATACTCCCACCATAAGGGTACTTATTCTTCAGTTGCCTGGCTTACCACAAAGACAATTAGTCTGGTAGGGCAGAAACGGTTTCTCACTTTGTCTATTCACAAAACCTTTCTCCCTAAGGTCCTACAAATCAGTGTGCTAGTCTTGGAGATACCACAATTTTCTTGGAGATATGTCAATTTATGGTTTAGTTGTTTGGTTTTGTTCTTGGGGGATGAGGGGGCCCTTTTCAAGATGAAAGAGGCAGGTGCAGCATTACCTCTCATTGTACTGAGCCGTGGCCATCAGGAGAAGTATTAGGGCATTGGATTCTCAGGCATTCATCTCCAGCTTTTGTGTAAACAGAATTCTAAAGCACCAAGCAAATGCTTTGTCTCCAAGGGAATTTAACATTTTTCTTGAGTGCTCTTCAAAGGAGAAGAACGTAGCTCTGGAGCTGGACTATTTGCTTTTAAGCCATCCTCATGGTTGGATGTCACTGTGGATAAACAAAGCAATTGTGGGGCCAACCATGAAAAAATGGCAAAGTCTTCCTTGAACAATATACCAAGACCTACTTTGCTCTCAGAGTAAAACAAGCTCCTGTCCAGCTGGCCAGAGTGCCCTTTGGAAAGCAGAACAGAGCCTGAAAAGGCCACAAAGGCCTAATTGCTGACCCGTATTTTCATGAGAGACAGAAAGGCAACAACCCAGAGACACCCAGAACACACTGAACCATAGTGAGAAGACCTCCACAAAGCTCATTTAATGTTGCACATTAGAAAAGATTCATCATTTAGCTATTCATAGACAGAAAACAGTCCCTTTATAGTCTTTTATTCCCATGATTTTCTGCTTGAAGCAGCCCAGACAGTCTGTTAAACCTCTGAGAAGACACCTCAAAAGAATCACCATTCTCCAGCTCAGTGCTGTGCTACATTAATACAACTCCTGAATTTCCAGAGCTCAGAAGCATTCATTTTATATTGGTCTCCTTGCTTATTTAGATGTCATTTCCTACTTAATTCTTACAGTAGCTTCACCAGTGTTGGTGAAACCTCCATACAGATCATGATCCTCATGTTTGATAAGGGTTTCTTGCTCCCAGAAGGCCACATTTGATGGTCAGCCATGTCAGCCTATGTCCATGACAGCTCAAAAAGAAGGGTTTGAGAAAAAAAAGTGAGTCACTAGGCTGCCTAGCTATGTGTGAACCCAAGGTCAGTGTATCCTCAGTGCTATTGCAACATCTCCATTTAGTGTAGATGTCACCATACTGTCCGTTCCTTCAACATGGAGGCTGAGAGTCTGACCACAAAGTCTGACCACATCCATTTTCCCACTAAAATAAGAGTTTCTTTGATTCTGTCCAAAATGTTTTCATTCCTTGGTTCCAGTGCACCAAATCACTTCTTCTGGGCCCTTCAGCTGTCCCCTGGGACTCACAGGAGAACAAGCTCTGTGAGTCAGCATCCTGCCTCCATCAGTGGACGCCCCAGAAAGAACAAACTTATAACAGTATTTCCTTGAAACACTTCCCAGCATTCAGCAGCCCAGGGGTTGGGAACTTCCCAGGTAAGAAAAGGGATCTCTGCATTTAGTAATCTTCAGTGAACTTTTGTCCCAGGCTTTTTTTTTTCTGAGCACATACAAACTTTGCAGATCCACAGCATCCTGCAGCAAGGCACTCCACAGTTTTACGACACACTGTGTGAACAAACAACTCTTTTCCTTGAACTTGGCCTTCAGTAGCTTCTTTTGGTGTCCTCTAGTTCTTGCATTATCAGAAGCTGTGAAGAGTCATCCTCTAAGTCTCTACCTCTGCTCTACACGAGTAACACATGCCCATCCAGGCCTCACTCTTCCTGCCTGAAGCCCTAAATTTTGGCAACACTGCTGCTCTCTAGAGCAAGTCAGCAGAGGGAGCTGATGGTCTGAGCCCTTCCAACAGCTTATGTCTCTCTTCTCTTTCAGCTTTCAATGCTCGGTCTAAATATAAAACAATACCTATTGTTTCTCCCGGCTGCGTGTCTGAAAGGTTCAGAGGAATATAATCAAACAGCCAGCTAAGGCAAAGCACTAAAAAAGGAAGAATACTGGTCCTTAATGTTTTATTCAGAACAAAGGCAGATTTCAGGGCTTGTCCTAAAATACCAGCCAAGAGAATGAGACAAGCAAGTGAAAACAATCCTGATTCAGACACCTCGATAAAAGGCAGACAGTTGAATTGGAGGCCTGTGGCCAGTGGAATTCCACAGGGATCAGATCTGGGGCCAGTCTTGCTCAACATCTTCATCAGCCATGGATGAGGGAACAGAGAGATCCTCAGCAAGTTCCCTGATGACACCAAACTGGGAGGACTGGCTGATTCCCCAGAGGCTGTGCTACTAGTCAGCTGGATCTANTCATACGAGGAAAGGCTGTGGGACCCGGGGATGTTTAGTCTGGAGACAACTGAGGAACACCTCATTTATACTTAGAAATATTTAAAGGGTGGACATCCAGAGGACAGTGTGGCACTCTTTTTTCTATTGTCTCCAGTGACAGGACTAGGGTTAATGGACAAAAGTTGGAATAGAAGTAGTTACACTTAAACACAAGGAGAAGCTTGTTTGTTGTTGAGGTGAGGGAGCCTTGGCCCAGGCTGCCCAGGGAGGATGTGGAGGCTCCTTTTCTGGAGGTTTCTAAACTCGTCTGGACATGTTCCCATGTGACCTGATCTAGGTGAATCTGTTGCTGCAGGGGGGTTGGACTGGATGATCTCTAGAGGTCCCTTCCACCCCCTACCACTGTGAGATTCTGTGATAAAGCTGACACCTCGACCTTGGCATGTTTTTAGGCAGTTGCTCTCTATTAACATGAAAGATCCTGCCTTGAGTTTCATATATCATCAGGGTCTGCAGGAGCACAGCTTGAATTCTGCTAGAAAGCCCCTTAAACCTTTGCTGGAAGCCCTGTACTACACCTTAGTGACATCAACAGTGCCTCAGTTTCTCCACTCCTCTACACTTTGTACATCTTTATTATAGCTACCTCTGGACAAGGAGCAGGTCTTGCCATGGTGGTTACTGAAAGCCTCAGCTAATTGTGACCCAGGCTGGCCCAGATATTATCACTATACATGAATCTTGTCAGGTCAAGGTTCAGCTTGGAGGAATTGATCATCTGCAATTGCCTGTAAAAGCTCCATTTCCAGAGCCTTTCCCCACATTCTTGGGCATGTGTTCCCCGAATCTTTTCTTCACTGTAAGAGGACTTTGCATGGAGGAAACCAGGAGCTTGGGTTTGTTGCCCAAGAGGAGATGATTCTGGTGAGGCTTGCCATGGGATCCAGAGCATGAGAAGCTCTGTCTGCAAGCCCTCAGCTTCCCCATGTGTCCTTAACATAGGAATGGGCTCCCTGGGAAGCCAATTGCATCAGGAGACCCAGTGACCCGATGCCTTCCAGTCCTCTACAAATTTCAGGGGGGAAAAAAATTGCATCTAGTTTTGGTCCAATTTGGACCCAAATCAGCCCATAAAGAAAAAATACAACCCATACTTGATGACATTTGCCACTAAACAGAAATCCAGTGAGCCCTCACTCCTCCCATCACCCCTGGCTTTGGCATCCTCCAGAGCCCACGTGCTTTGGCCGAGTTCCGTTTGATCCTCAGCGCAAAGGAGCCTCGCGTCTCGTTTTTTGGCAGCTGGTTTGCACCACTGGGTAATTCTGTGGCTAAACTGTTTAAATAATGTTAATGGCTTTACAAATTCACTTTCCAAACAGCCTGAAGTGTAAAGCCAGAGCAGCTGAAGCAGCATGCTGGGGCTTAGGCATGTTTAGATAAGAAGTGGGTGCAGAGTAAGCTTTCAGAGTGCTCCACACTAGTTAGTCAAAAGCCAGGAACCAGAGATTTCTGCCTCTTAAATACATGTCCTGTGCTGCAATGTGGTTGATGTTTGCTGCAGCAGGGTGAGGATTGGAAGCCAGCACAGCTAGAGGCTTTGAGGGATTAGTATTTTTATTTGCCTTGGCAGGCTGCTTTCTCTGTGGCAGGTGCTGTCGGAGAAAACAACAGCAAGATCCGTGGGTATTCTGTGGTTTTTCAAAACAGCAATAAATAAAAACTGGAAAAATAAGAATCAAAGGCTTAACTGAGGGTGCTGAATGTAGGACAAAAGGTTGAGCTTTAATACAGGGCAAATCCAGCTTGCACTCACCTACGTGAGGCAAAAATTGCAGTTGCAGCGTCATGCTCTTAACCTTCAGTCAGGATGTGTCCCAGCTCCTCAGCTGGTAAAGAGGAGGTTGAGAAGTGTGACTTGCTAAAGGGCCAGACTCAGCTGCATGAACCTTTTGCAAGTCCAAAAGGCAGAGGCAAACATGGCAATATGCTCAGTGACCACATGTCTGCATCCAGATCTCTAGATTCAGCACAGAAAGCTCTGGGAGAATTCCAGAGCTCTCTGTGCTGGTGTGTATTTGCACACCTACCCCTCCTCAGTGCCTTCACAGGCATTGTGCCCACCACACAGGTCATGCTGTGGTTGTCATAGTCATAGCAGCATCACACAGGATTATCTGTGCCTCTTGACAGCCCAGATTTTACAAGGGTCACCCACTGCATTCACATAGTTGCAGCTGTACTCAGTAATCTCTCTCGGGCAAATAAAAATAGGTTAGGGACGTGTTTGTGCTTTGATTTACATCAGGATAAATCAGTTGTTCTGCCCTAGTGGTTATCTGTCTAACCAGCAAAAGAGAGGTTGAGAAAGGTCAGCACAGACCTCTGGAGTGTCTGCAGGAGAGATTTAATGCGTGTCAGCGCGGCTCAAACTCGCCTTTCTGAAACCAAACAAATGCAAAGGGAAAATGAAGCTCACATCTTAAAATATGGATGTTAAACCACTAAAACAAGTCAGAACAGGCAGGAATGGATTTTTCAGTTCTTGATGCCTTCAAATCTAAACTTTTCTAGCCAAGCACAATTTATAGTGAGACGCTCTCTGAAACATCCTTTGCTACAAACCCTGAATTTAAGTGTAAGGTGTGGGTTTCTTACCAAGCACAAAGCTTGGTTTGCAAACAGTGTGCAGTAATCCTCACACTAATCCTGACACCAGCTAAGAGCAAACCCAGCCATGACTAGACTAAAACAGTCCAATGTTCCCAAACAGCATTCATCATGTCCCTCAGAGCCGAGACCCAACATGAGGTGCTGGAGCATGTCCAGAGACATCGGAGCTGAGGAAGGGGCTGGAGCATGTCTGATGAGGAGTGGCTGAGGGAATTGGGGGTGTTTAGTCTGGAGAAGAAGAGGCTGAGGGGGTACATGGGCACTCTCTACAACTCCTTGACAAGAGGCTGTAGTGAGGTGGGGGTTAGTCTGTTCTCCCAAGTAACAAGTGATAGGACAAGAGGAAACAGCATCAAGTTGCCCCAGGGGAGGTTGAGATTGGAGATGATGAAGATCTGTTTACCTGAGAGAGTTGTCAGACACTGTCCCAGGCTGCCCAGGGAGGTGGAGTGTCCACTCCTGGAGATATTTAAAAGCCCTTTTGCTGAGGTTCTGAGAGACATGGTTCAGGGGTGGGCTTGGCAGTGTGGGGTAAGGGGTTGGAATCAATAGTCTCTTTCAACCAGAACAACGCTATGATTCTATGAACCAGCAGCTATTGGTTCTTTCTAGGCAAAGATCCCTCTTTGACCATGAAGTGCTCCTGCACAAAGGATCCCCACTGCTCTCATGTGCAAACCATTGGGCTCCAAACACAGAGCAGATGGTGGCACAGACCTTGCAAGCTCACAGGCCTGGGACTGGTGGGACAATCTCATTCTCAGAGCTGGACTTAGAGCTGTCTTTAGGCATTATGTGAGGCATGGTCCACTCTGCCATGCTCTTCCCACATAGCATGGTTCTTAGCACACCTTCTGTTGCGCTCTCTGGATGCTGCCAAGGGTCCCTGCTCTCTCATGAGACTCTCCCCTCCAAGTGATGAAAGTGTTTTACTCTGTCAGCTGTACCCACAAGCAGAAAATAATGCTAGCCTATAAGATCCCATCAAGCTGCCCCACATCCTCTCACCTCCAATTGCAACCCCATAGGTTCTATGAAAAAGCAGCTATTTCCAGAAAGTTAGGAACAGATCATTCAAAAAGAGAGATTTAAGGGAAATTGCTTTGCTTTACCAGGCCAGTATATGCTTCCCAAACACACAGTTCAAGCTGTGCACATCTGGAGTTAATACAGAGGGGGAATTAGAACATCCAAATGTGACGTCTGAACACTGATCATCTACAGGATCCTTTTTCTTAATAGTTCCTCTCAAAATTGTTTTGAGCACTTTACTGAGCAATGATGCAAAAGCCTGAGGTTGCCGAAGTCAGGAAAAGGTCTGCCAATGACTCTGAAGGTTTGCAGTCTGGTTTTAACCTTGATAGGATGAGAGACATCAAACAGGAAAGAGGATTTGGGAGGAGAGCCAATCTCTAGCCAGCACAGAAGAAAATAACAGACTTTTGTTTCAGTGGTGGTTGTGGAGACCCTACAGTAAAACATGGATCCAGTGCTGTGAGGTCAGGGCTGGCCAAGCCTGGATCTCAAACATGAGGAATGTGTAAAGGACATTAGCAATGTGTCCATTGCTAATGCTGTCTCACATGGCAGCTTCCTCCTGGCCTGGCAGTGCCCTGGGACATGTCCACTCCATGGTGATGGACATATCACAACATGCTGCCTGGAGCTGTCTTGGCCCATAACCCTCAGGTTTTGAATCGAGTCTCATCTCCCAGGATGGAGATTGGAGAACCTGGCACTGTTCATCATTCAGCTTGGGGTGAGGTCTCACAAGCTCAGGTGTGTCAGAGTCACCGTGTTCAAAGCAACAACAGAGAAGGCAGCTGAGGGGGGATGCACAGCAGAGTGTGGTCATGCTTGTGGAAGCTGGACACAGCCTGTCAGCCTTCCTTCAGCTCTCCCCAGGAGCAGGCAGGCCTATGAGCCCACCCAAGGTAGGGTGCAAGGGGCTTTGCTCTTCCTACACCTTCAGTTCTCTTCTGGTCAGGCCAGAGGAGGCCAAAGGCACCTTGTGCTGCTCCAGGACAGCCACAGCTCCTCCCAGCTTAACCTCTGCAGCAAGGGTGCCCTGCAGTCCTCCAGCTCCCTGCCTTGCTGTGATTCATGGCTCCTCTCCTGCCCTTCCTTATATGGGAACTTTGCATTTCCTCACAGTTCCTGCACTGGGAAAGTCAATACTGAAGAGAGCCTTTTACATGCTCTGCCATCAGCCCTGTTCCCTTCTTCAGTGCAGGGCACAGATCCACCATGCTCCATAGTGCTGCCCTGGTTCCTCCGTGCTCCTATCCCTTGCCATCCCTCACCACAGATGCCATCCACACCCACAGGCACAAATCCCTTCCCTACACAGCATCCCCTGGTCATTCTCATGTCCCCAAATGATGGCATATGTGCAGCAGATCAGATTGGCCAGGCAATGCATCCCTGCTGACCACAGCATGGGCTAGGGGCTATGGGCTATGGGATAGCAGCCTCTCTCAACATGAATAGTCACTCTTGAGTCATGAGAAAGCTGCCAGAACATTTTCTCTCTGAGGTCTCCAGCCTGTTGTCGTGTTTAATTCCAGGTGGCTGAAGGAACGAAAGGTTAAAGCCAGGAGAAACATGGGGAGAGATGGACAGATGCCCATTTCCTTATGAAACCAGACTAAAAATAGGGCAAGAGCAGTCCTTGAGAAGGCACCCACTCCATGCCTTTGTACCAAAGTGGGGACACTTCTACGAAAGCATTTGCGACAGAAGCTATTCTTAGCCCACTCCAGCTCCTCCCCAAGCAAATCGCTTGTGTTCATCCCCACCATCCCACTCCCTCCTGGCAGGGCCGTGTCACAGGGCTGCCCTTCTCTTCCTTCTCTTCCCACCAGCCATTCCTCCCTTCTCAGTAATTGTTTGTGGATGCTGAGGCTGTCACCGTGCACCGGCATCCTCAAGGCCCCCAGAGATGGTGTGTCCTCACCCTCATCTTTCTGCTCCTGTTTCTAAATGCGTGTCAGACACGGGCACTGGCAGCCAGGGATTTATTTACTAAAGAAAATGGAGTCAAATTTATCTCTAGTCCACCTATTTCTTTATGGTTTTTTTTCTGTCTCTTGGTTAATCTTCAAATTTCCATCTATTTCCCTGGGAGTTCCTTTCCTACCAAGACTGCCTCTGTTCGATTCTCCCATCCCTCCTCAGCACCAGATACACCTAGAGTTCCTCACTCTCCTTATGCTGCTAAATATGAAATGGACCCAAGCACTCATATACAGGGTCAGATGGATCAGACATGATGATTTTTCAACCCCAGTTCTCAAAGGCATCCATATCCTTGGAAATGCCATCCCTGCTTTGTTTCCAGACCCTTCTCTCATCCAGCCCTTGCCCTGGCAGTGCTGCTCCAGGAGATCAGGTCACCCTGCTGTTTTGAGTCAGAAAGTTTGCCTTCCTTTCTGCCATTCTGCTCCTATGGACCAGACATCCCCTGTGGCTGTTTAATCCTGACTAAGATGTTCATTATTGTCCAGTGGTAGAAAAATTAGAGGTTTGGGGGTTATGTTGGGAGGTAAGGTTCTTCCTATTTGAAAAGGGAAAGAAAAAAAGTCTGATGATTTATTTAAGGAGCAAAAAATGCAATGCAATAAAATCAAACAGACAAAGGAGTGCAGTAGCTAACTCTCAGAGCTGTCAGACCACATACTTTTTGCTGCCTGTGTGTTTGACGTGAAGATTTTGATCTGTAATGACAATCTGCCATCTCAGCAGTCCTGTCTTGTCCAGTAATTTCCAGACAACAGTATGTCAGCCCTGACTGTGGCGGCTTCCCTTTTGCAGCCGGGGAAGCTGCGACACAGCAGATGTCACCAAAAGGGAATGGCAGTCCTCAGGAAGGCAATTTCCAGATAAAAACACCTGTTTGGTGAGAAAAGCATGGAAAGGAAAACTCTCCTGGGACAGAAAAGCCTGTGGAGGACAGACAAGATGATGCAGAGCTTCAGATGCTCCATTTGTCTCCAAACAACTGGTTCTCCTGAATACAAGAGAACACAAAGGGACAAACAGCTGTAGGGTAGGATTGAGCTGGTCAGAAATTCAAGGAGAGAAAAAGGAAAACAGCCTTTTCCAAACAGATGGGACAGAAAAGCATTGAGCAAGTGAGCAACACAAGCCCAGTAGGATGGGGAATTGTTGTCTTCCATTCATTTCCTCTCCCCCAATGGCAGTCACAATACCCACAGACACAGCTCCTCCAGGTCAAGGGACAGTTGCAAACATGGAAAAGAGGGAAAATGGACCCTGTTGGTTCCTGATTCAAAGGGTAAAGGGAGTTAAGTTTGTTTACAATTTCTTCCTGTTTTGCCACCACTAATATTTTCCACTGCCTCATCTCAGGGCAGCTTTGAGCTGTGTTCAGCCCAGCTGCTTTCCAGTAGGATAAGCCTTCCTCCCTCTGCATGTAAAGCCAAATTTTAGGAATCTCCAAGGGACTGGAAGGATGGAAGACACTGCAGAAGTCCACAGGGGCTGGTCTCACGGTTGTGTTCCTGGAAGGAAAGGGGAGGTTTAGCCAAGGTGATTCCTGTTTGCAGATCTCACATGCACAGCTGGAGTTTGCAGTTTCAGAGATTTGGCTCCAAAGCCCAGGATGTGATTTCCAATCCGACAGCCTATGCTGCCTCCTTGCCTTGCTCTTCATTTTCCATGTCCCTGGCAGGTGAACAAGGAGGAGATGACATGTAGTCTCATGGTGCCTGGGTGATTATTGCTTTTGCTGCTCACATTGAACAGCCACGTGTTCCCACTGACATTTCTGTCAGATGACTTCCCCTTCTTCATCCAATGATCACATCTCTCTTGTATGGAAAACTGAGCTGTTCTAAGCCTCAAGCTGTGCTGCTTGTTCCATCTGGGAAGGATCGGAAATGGTTTAAATGGGGTTTCAAAACGTGGATTTAGAACAAGACCTTAGTTTGGAAGCACCATGAAAACATCATCTCAGGTCTCAGCAAACTGAAAAGTTAGGAATGAATTGCACTCCAGGAGTTTTGAGGCTAGTTAAAAAAAAAGGGAAAGATGACAGAGAATTATAGAAACCACAAAAGAAAGGAGACAGAGGCTGATTTTGCACAGTCTCTTGCCATGCAAAATCAAGGCCTTTAATCAAACCAACGCGAGGAACCTTCAAAGCAAATGCAAGGCAGTGCTTCACGTGAACCTGGCCAAACTGTGCAAATCCTTGCAAGGAGATTTTGTGGGTGCTAAAACTTGAACAGGCCCACAGGTCAGAAGGAGATTAAGAAAAACACACTGAGGGTTGTTAAACAGCTAAAACTAACATGCAATTCAGCAGACCTCTAATGCATGAGTATTGGAGGCAGGGAGAGCACTTGGAGGAAGAATTTCATGCAACTTTCATAGAATGGTAGGGTTGGAAGGGACCTTTAGAGATCATCTAGTCCAACTCCCCTGCAGAAGCAGGTTCACCTAGATCAGGTCACACAGGAACATGTCCAGGTGGGTCTTGAAGACCTCCAAGGAAGGAGAATCCATAACCCCTCTGGGCAGCTTGTTCCACTGCTCCATCACCCTCACAGTGAAATAGTTTATCCTTATATTTAAATGAAGCTTTTTGTGTTGCAGCTTCATCCCATCACCCCTTGTCCTATTGCTAGCTACCATAGAAAAAAAGGATACCCCAACCTCCTGACACCCACCCTTAATCTTTACTGTATTCTTTGGAGTATATGCATACAGACCATAAAGCTTCACTTCCCCTGTAAGCACAGAGGAGAGATCCAGCCACGTAGCAACTTGAAAATGCCCCTGCTCCTGTCATTTTAATCAGATGAAAACAAACTGTGCAAAACAGCCCAGTTGCTGCTCAGGGACAGATTGTTCCTTCTGTTTGTTCCCAGTTCTGATAGGTTTTTCTTTAGCAAAGAAAAGATAAAGGCAGGGGAAACCTCCATCCACCAGTATCACTATTTTTCTGGAGGTGCTGTCAGGAAGCAGTAGTTTGACCAGAAGTGACTGTGTATATGCAGGATGCAACAACCAACCTTGCTTTGCAGCAGGTTTAAGTTCCCCAAGGTGTGCATGTGACAAGGTACATTCTTGGTGTTTGGATCATAAAAAAAACACCCAGCGAGCATCCCTGGATGTCCCTGATGTTGCTTTGAGCCAAGAGAATGGAGTACAGACTGAAGAGGTCCATTCTGACCTAATTACACATCATCCTATGACCTGGCTTTTGTTTGCAGCCGTGTTTGGATTCCTTCCTTGCTTCCTTGTCAGTGGGTTGGTCCAGCCCCACAGGACCCTTAGCAATGCCACACAGTATTTCAGTGTGGTTGACAAAACCACAGCTACACCTTCTAAGCCTGTGCTGAAGTTCATAGGATTATAGAATCATAGTCTATTTTGGGTTGGAAGGGACTTTTAGAGATTGTCTAGTCCAATCCTCCTGCAACAAGCAGGGACATCTTCAACTAGATCAGGTTGCTCAGAGCCTTGTCCAGTCTGACCTTGAATGTTTCCAGGGATGGGGCATCTACCACCTCTCTGGACAACCTGTGCCAATGTTTCACCACCCTCACTGTAAAAACTTCTTCCTTATATCTAACCTGAATCTACCCTCTTTTAGTTTAAAACCATCACCCCTTTTCCTTTCACTGTAGGCCCTACTACAATCTTTGTCCCAATCTTTCTCCCAATCAGCCTCCTTTAAGTACTGAAAGGCTGCAATAAGGTCTCCTCAGAGCCTTCTCTTTTCCAGGCTGAACAAGCCCAACTCTCCCAGCCTTTTCTTATAGAAGTGCTCCATCACTCTGACCATTTTTGTGGCTTGCTCTGGACCTGCTCCAACAGGTCTGTGTCTTTGAGGACGCCAGAGTAGAGATGAGGAACTGCTGCTCATGGTGCTTTGAATGCAGCCCCAGGATACGGTTGTCTTTCTGTGCTGTGAGCACACATAATTGGTTCATGTCCAACTTTACATCCACTTCTCTCAAGGCCTTCTCAGCAGGGCTGCTCTCAATCCCGTCATCCCTCAGCCTGTATTGATAGCAAAAGTTGTCCCAGCCCAGGTGCAAGACTTTGCAGTTGGCCTTGTTGAACCTCATGGTATTCACATGGACCTGCTTCTCAAGCTTGTTCAGGTCCCTCTGGATGGCATCTTGTCCCTCAAGTGTGTCGACTTCGTCACTCAGCTTGGTGTCATTTGCAAACTTGACCATACTGTCTATGTCCCTGACGAAGATATTAAACAATACAGGTCCAAATACAGATCCCTGAGAAACTGATCTCCAGATAGAGCACTGAGCATTGATCACTACCATCTGGACGTGACCATCCAGCCCATTCTTCATCCACCAAATATTCCACCCATCAAACCCTTATCTCTTCAATTTAGAGACAAGGATGTTGTGGTGGACCATGTCAAAGGCCTTACAGAAGCCTAACTCATCCCTAGCTCTTCCTTTGTCCAGCAATGTAGTTGCTCCACTATAGAAGGCCACTAGGTTGGTCAGGCAAGACTAGCCTTTGGTGAAGCTATGCTCTCCATCTCAAATCACCTCCTTGTCCTCCATGTGCCTTAGCACAGCTTCTAGAAGGATCTATTGCACATTCTTCCCAGGCACTGAGGTGAGGCTCACAGGTTGGTAGTTCCCTGGCTCCTCCTTTGCACACTTTTTTAAAGTGGGTGCAATGTTTCCCTTTTTCCAGCCCTCAGAGACATTGCTTGACTGCAATGAATTTTCAGATATCTTGGATTGTGGCTTGTCAGCTACATCAGGCAGTTCCCTCAGGGCTCTGGGATGCACATCAGGTCCCATGGACTTACCCATATTCAGGTTCCTCAGGTGGACATGAACCTAACCTTCTCTTACAGTGTGAGGAACTTTGTTGTCCCAGCCCTTTCCTTGTGATCCATCCAGGTTAACTGTGTAGATCACATCCAGGTCAACTGTGTAGATCACATCCACATCTCTGGGATGCTCATGTGTGATTACTTGTGTAGACATAGCCTGTGAATCCTCTCAGCTGCAGCCATGATGGGACAGGTGAAGCCAAAACAGCACCAAGACTGAGCTCCAGTCACATGAAGGTGTCACATAAGGTGAGTTCAGCTGTCACTTAAGTCCCCAGTGCTCCTCATTGCCTATAGCCATCAGGAGAAAGCAACATTTTTCATCTGATCCAAGCCTGTTGCTGGTGCTCCCAAGCATCGACAGTCATCATCGATTACTCAGTCTCCACCCAAGCGTGACTCTCTCTCCTGCTCCACGACCTCAAGTTCAGCCTCACCACTGGGGAATTGCAGCACAACTTGGCTTTAACCAAAATAAACTGTCCTGGCACGAGTTCCTGTTTATCAAGAGATAGCTTTAAAATAATAAGGAGCAACTTTCCTTGCTCTTACAGGCAGCATGGGCTCCATTGTGAAAGCTTCAAAAGTTGTCACTTACATCACCACAGTGACCCCAGAATACCTGCCTATTTCTTTTCTCATGAGAGACAATTCTGTAGCTGACAAAGATTTGCAAGTTGAAAATAGACAAGATTTTCCACTCCTTGTAAACTTGTGGAAAAACCAGAGGGACAAAGACAACTTGAGGCTTCGAAGCTATAAAACAACACTCAGCCCATCTGATTTTAAGTGCTTTAGATCTTGTATCAATATTGTTCTTCCATTGAGGGGGGTAGGAAGAGGGATTCATCTACCCCAACAACAGGACAAATCTTTTGGAAACAACAACAAAACCACAGGCTTGGATAATCCCTGTTAATAAAAACAAAGCTGCAGCTTCAGATTCTGTATGCAAGCTGGAATCAGGCAAATGTATTCCCGTGGTGCTGTGAGACCAAAAAGATATCAAAGTGGTCACAGAAGTATTTTGGAAGCTCCCCAAGTGCATCCTTTTGTCATCTTTTTCTCTTTTAATTTGAAAGAACAGAGCCCCAAGTACTATAATCCAGCTTGGATCTCCCACTCTGTCCCTCCTGTTATTTTAACTTTAGGCACAGCAGTCCTTTGAAAAAGTTCCCTGTTCCCACTGCCTGGGAGCTATGGGAAAAAGCTATCTTGGTCCTATCAGGAATGTGCCTCGCCTCTGCCCCGCGGTTGTGTTGCCTTTGGAGAAACTGGTGTCACGAAGCACGGGCGGAAGGACAGGCCACGGTGTGCCCTTGGAAGAGCTGGGGGAAGGAGGGGACAAGCAGATCAGGCTGTGCTGCCCCTTTGCTTCTTAGAGTTGGAAGAAAGTTGGAGAGAGCTGTGGGGATGGGGGGGGGGGGCGGTGGCACGTTCCTGCTTCTTCGGGATGAGAATGTTTTAGAGAGGTGGAAAGTTTACATGAGGTAGGATTTTGGAGCAACCGTGCCTGTGAGCAGCTGGAGATGAAGTGAGAGGCTGGAGAGCATCTCACACAGGACTAGGAGCCTGCTCGTTTGCAGCTGAAGCCAGACCTTCCTTGCTGGTCCCTGTTAACTAGCTTTCCATAGGGCCAGACTCATCATTTTGCAGAGGCTTGAAAATGGGGACAAAATCTACTCTCCACTGCCTCCCTCTACTAATGCCACTGTCCTCCATCCCACAGACTCTGAAAGCTCCAACCATTGCCCATATAAAAGTGTTTCCAGCCAGGGTGTCTGAAAGGTTCATCTGGAAGATTAGGCCCCACAGGAACTGCATCAGGCAATGCTCCCAAGGGCAACTCAAATACCACTAAATGCTACTGTTCAGGCAAATGGTGCCTGATCAGCTTCTCATACATCCAAACCCAGCAGCTCCATCTGATTTGCAGGCTCAGTTTGCAACATTTGGTTGCTGAGAGTCAAGAAATGAGCAGGTTTTCCTTCCCTTGGTGTCCACAGCAAAATTCTCACTGACCTCAGAGCAGAAAGACAGAAGTCACAGCCCTTGGTGGTGGAGAACGTACAAAGAAGTGATGAGGAAGGAAATCACAGGAAACAGCTTACTCAAAGCTCCCCCAAGGCACTGCCACGTCCCCCCTCACCTCAGCCTCAGCCATGTGGACCCTCATCCACGAGTGAAACTGCCAGGGATGTTGCACTTGGCACCTGTTGAGCCTCCCTCAAATACCTTCAGCTGTGCAAAACATGGTTGGCTCCAGTCTGGAAACAAGCTACTCTGAGATCTTCCCCCACCAGCTGTGATCAGATAGAGCTGGTTCATCCTTTGTCAAGGGTGCCAGGCCAGCTGCCAAGCCTGCCTGTGGGGAAATCATCCAATCTTGACTCACCCTCAAGAGACTCAAGTTGTTCCCTTTAGTGCTTTGGAAAAGATTAACAGTCTTTTTGCTTCAGGCCAGAGCAGGATTGATGACTGGTGAGGGAAGGCAACAGGAAACACACTTGACCTTCTTCAGAGATGAGGACTTTTTCTGTGGAAGACAGAGATGTGTGATTCAGGACTGGTTAGTAACTTCTGTCCACAGAAATCCATTTTCCACACGTGAAATGAAGGGGTTTGCACTTCTCTTCAGTATATGACTGCCTCAGTGCATGACCTTGGGCTAGACAAGCACCTTGACTCTACTGGATGGACACCCCACAAAAAGCAAAGCAAGCAGTAAGTCAAGCCTTTAGTGTGTTGTCCTTCCAGCTGCCTTCCACAGTAAATGCATTGGGCAGAGCACAAAACCCAAAGAAATGGGGTGTCCAGTGCAAGCATAGCCTGGACTTGGGAACATCTCACTCTCCTGTCCACAGACACTCACAAGATTATGCTGGTTTCTAGGCTCTGGAGAAATCTGAGTGAGCAAAGAACCATAGAATCATTGAATCATAGAATGGTGGGAGTTGGAAGGGACCTTTAGAGATTATCTGGTCCAACTGCCCTGCAGAATCAGGTCAACCTAGATCATGTCATACAGGAACATGTTCAGGAGAGTTTTGAAGACCTCCAAGGAAGGAGCCTCCACACCCTTCCTGGGCAGCCTGGGCCAGGGCTCCCTCACCTCACACTGAAAGAGTTTTTCCTTATGTTTAAATGGAACTTTTTGTGTTCCAGCTTCATCCCATTACCCCTTGTCCTGTTGCTAGATACCATAGAAAAAAAGTGCTGCCCCAACCTCCTGACACTCACTCTTTAGATATTGGTAAATATTAATGAGATCCCCCCTCAATCTCCTCTTCTCCAGACTAAATAGCCCCAGGTCCCACAGCCTTTCCTCATAAGGAAGATGCTCCAGTCCTCTGACCATCTTGGTGGCCCTATGAGTCACCAGGCCTGTTCAGTGATAACATCCAGGATGAGCTGTTCCATCACCTTTCCAGGGATGGAGGTGATGCTGACCGGCCTGTAGTTTCCTGGGTCGTCCTTCCTGCCCTTTTTGAAGACTGGAGTGACACTGGCCTTTCTCCAGTCCTCAAGCACTTCGCCTGGCCTCCCGGATTGTTCAAAAATGATGGAGAGATGCTTAGTAACCACATCAGCCAGCTCCCTCAGCACTCTAGGATGAATCCCATCAGCACCTTCCTTACCTGCACACTCTCAGACAGGTCATGCAGCCATACCAGTGTGTCTTCTGTTAGTGTTAGGGTTGGTAAGTAATTATAGGTACCCTATAGGAGGCAGAGGAGAAGAGCAGCAGGGATTAGCTGGGAAGGACATAGGGTGAGCTGGTTCTGCAGCAAACACACCTAGTGCCATCAAGCTCCACACTTGATTATCCATCTAAATCGTCTCCTCTTTGACTGAGCCCACATCTGCCCTTGCAGACACCGGAGGCAAGGTCATACCTGAGTCCCTGTTCAAAAGGTGATCCATCAGTTGCTCTGATTCTGTCTATCCAGAATTGAGTCTTTTCAGACTGGTTTCAGGTAGAGATCTGCAGAGATTTTTTCCTTTCTCTTGAAAGCTTCCACCTCACTTTACCACGTACACATCCTGCTGCCTAGAGGTGGCTTCATGATGCCCATATATCCCATCCACTGCAGGCTGCTTGACTCGTCAGAAGAACAAGAGAAACTGCACAACAAAACCAAATTACCTGTAGTGTCTGTTGTTCAGGAAGGAAGGTAAGTTTAGATAAGGTCATACCTAGCAAGTTATTACATCCCAGTTTGTCAACATCCCCACTCACATGCCCACTTCTTGGGTGGAAGATGCACTGAAGACAGCTCTTGAGGAGCTGTCAAGAAGGCAACTGCTTGAAGGCGACCTGCCAGTTCACTTGCTTGCAGGTGTAGTTAAAGCACCTTTAAGGCCAAGAATATCTTGGAAGGAGATGTAGGAGCGCTTTTGATGGAGCAATGAACTGAAAGTAAGAACAAAGCAGATACAGACTCTTTCCAGATGACAGGGTGTTAGAATAGTCCTAATTAGATCAAAGACATAAAAAGTAGATCATAGCAAGTATAATCTAAATGAGAGGGCATGTTTATGTCATCATGTCCCACCCAAAGTGGTCGGAAGTAACCTTAGAAGACCTCAGAACCAGAGGACATTTCCGATAACAGTAGAGAGCGGCCACACAACTCGTGTTTGTTCATCAGTGCTTGATGTGGCTTTGCCTCAGAGCTGTACTGGCAGCCAAAGATAATTAACATCACTTTCCCATTAATCTGTGGCCTCAACAGCCGTTGGGTGCATAGAACCAAAACAATCTGTTGCTGAGATCTACCTCTTGCCCCTGTTTTTACATCCACTGTCCTCTGCCAAAAGCTCCCAAAGCCATCAATAGGAACAAGTCAATAAGAGGCCTGTAATCACTTCCAGGAATGAAATGTGTGCCTGTTTCTAGTAATCTCCTAAAGGAAAGACCTTGGCCTCATTATTGCAGCACACAGAAAGGCTTCATAGAGTGAAAATTAACAAACTAGAAAGTACACCAATGAGCTAGCTATTCCTTAAACATTTCACTGCTTCCTTTTGTGTTAATACACCTTCTTGATGGGCTTGAGGCTGAAGGCAGTTTGATGGATATCAGCAGTTCTGTAAGCAGAAAGAGAGAGCTTGACACTTGCTCTTCGGTGCACATCAGCCAAGTATCCACAGCACAGCCCCTCCAAAGAGATGGTGCAACGGGGCAGGTGGTGATGTGAAAGGCTGAGCACACATCAAAGAATTAGGGAATCACAGAATGGTGGGGGTTAGAACAGCCTTCCAGAGCTCATCCAGCCCAATTCCCTGCTAAAGCAGGTTCCTCTCAATCAGGGGGCAAAGGGACATGTCTAGGCAGGTTTGGAAACTTCCCAATAAGGAGCCTCCACACCCTCCCTGGGCAGCCTGAGCCAGGGCTCCCTCACCTCAACACCAAAGAAGTTTCTCCTTGTGTTTAAGTGGAACTTTTTGTGTTCCACTTTGTGCCCGTTACCCCCAGTCCTATTGCTGAGCACCACAGGAAAAAATATCATCTGATCTCAAAAGCCAGCAAAAATGGGTTCTGTCAGTTTTTCTCTGCAGGATGTAGCTTCCAGCCCCAGAACAGTAATGTGTGGAGTTCTCTATTCATGTCCTTATTTACTTCATGCCAGAGTAGACACAAAGAAAACAACATTTGCATTCTCTTTTATGGCACCTTTGCACCATCAGAGGAAAAACTGCATGGTTTAGAATCAGGCTTAAAAGGGAACCCATCTTGAGGAGCATATTGCTTGGCACACACTACATAGCATGGTAGTGGTTTGGCATATTCATACAAGACCTTTACAGACCATTTACAATTGATTGCTTCAGGGACAGCCTAGAAAGCTTCCTTTCCAAGGCAGGTTGCTGGCACCCCCTGATCTGGGTGTAGACAAGGCCACTCAGTGGACATCCATATCACTGCTCATGAGAGGAGAAACACTTGGCCAGGAGAAACTTGATGCTTCTGCAGAAGATGAATCAAAATCATTTGAGCTCAGGTTTTGGTTGATTGGCTTGTTTAACAAATTATTTTGGAATACTCTTTTACTCAAAATTACCATTCTGGAGAAGCCAAAGAATCACAGAATCACACAGAATCACAGAATCTGAAGGGCTGGAAGGGACCTCGAAAGCTCATCCAGTGCAACCCCCCTGCTAGAGCAGCACCACCTAGAGTAGGGCACACAGGAACTCATCCAGCTTGGTTTGGAATGTTTCCAGAGAAGAAGACTCCACAGCCCATCTGGGCAGCCACTGCCAGTGCTCCCTCACCTCAACAGGGAAGAAATTCTTCTTTGCATTTCTTTGGAACCTCTTCTGTTCCAGCTTGTAGCCATTGCCCCTTGTCCTATCGTTGGCCGTCACTGAGAACAGCCTGGCTCCATCCTCCTCACACCCACCCTAGATGGATTTGTAAATATTAATGAGGTCACCCCTCAGTCTCCTCTTCTCCAAGCTAAAGAGCCCCAGCTCCCTCAGCCTTTCATCTCAGGGGAGATGCTCTACTCCATCATCTTGGTAGCCCTGCACTGAACTCTCTCCAGCAGCCCCCTTTCCTTCTTGAACTGAGTGGCCTTGAACTTATTGTATCTCATGTAAAGGCACATAAAGCCCTGGGAAAGCTCCTGTATTTATGTCCCAGTTCATGACACATTGCCTGTCATAGTTCATGTTGAAGGTCCTGCCTAGAAACCAAAGGACCCAAAAGCAAATCTCCATTGATTTCAACAGGAGTAGAATTAGCTACAAAAGATTAGTTCCTTTGATTGCATCACTAATGTTCAGATTATTACACATCAACAAAGTGAGATTGCCTATGAGGCTACCTAACACCAGCAGGCTGACTTTGGCCCAGCAATGTCCTGCCTATTCTTCCATTGGCTGTGTTACTTTGCATTTTAAAAATTGTGTTATTTCCTTTCCAAACATCTCAGCCCATTTCAGCCACAAATCTTTGAGTTCACTACACCCTTAGTGCAAATTGGCCAAGAGACAGCATGGACACAGTGAGAGTGGGACAGGCAGTGATTGAGTCAGTGAGGCTGGAAATTAAGGGGAATAGCTCTTTATCTACTCTTTTTCTGCTCTGGGATAGATAAAGTCCTCTAAAAATTCAAAGTGGTTATGCCTTTGTATTCGGTGCTGGTGAGGCTGCAGCTCAAATACTGTGTCTACTTTTGGGCCCCTCACTATGAGAGGGACATTGAGATGCTGGAGTGCGTCCATAGCCAGGCACTGGAGCTGGCAAAGAGTCTGGAGCACAAGTGTGATGAGGAGCAGCCAAGGGAGCTGGTGGTGATTAGTCTGGAGAAGAGGAGGGTGAGGTTGTAGTGAGGTGAAGGTTGATCTCTGCTCCCAAGTAACAGGACAAGAGGAAACAGCCTCAAGTTGCACCAGGGGAGGTTTAGATTGCAGGTTAGGAAAAACTTCTTCACTAAGGAGGTTCTTTACTGTCCCAGGCTGTCCAGGGAGCCGGTGTAGTCCCCATCCCTGAAGGTATTTAAAAGCTGTGTAGCTGAGGTGCTGAGACACATGGGCTTGACAGTATGAGGTGAGTAGTTGGACTTGATGATCCTAAAGTTCTGTTCCAACGAAACCAATTCCATGATTCTATGATACTCCCAGAGATGGTCAGTGCAGATTACACACCCACACAGAAAATGCATTTTACCTGGAAAATACAGCTCAAGCAGGAAAGATGCCAGCGCACAAATATCCATCTTGGCATCAAACTGGTGTTCCCATGGTGCACAGGCTATGCTAACTCCAGTCAAGGTTGGGAACGGCTCTGCACACCAGCCCAGCTGGGGCTGGTATTGCTGCAGGGAACCAGTCCCCTGGCATTGACAGGACGGGAGCAGGTACTTCCCTCAAGAACCTGACCTGCTTCTTCAAAGGTTAAAGAATGGAAAATTCCCAAATACCAGATGATCTGTGATTTGCACATCGGGCACTTAGTTATTTGTGAACTTCTCTGACCGACTGAACTGAGACCTATACGAGTTGTCCTGTTGACTAATGGAAAGTTAAGCCTTAAGGGCTCTGAAGGTTTGGCCACCAAGCCTTGAAACTGCTGTGCTTTGCCAGTTTGTCTGAGACACTTTGGACAGTACAAGACGTTGTTGTTGTTGGGGGTTTTTTTTATTTTCATCTTAATTTTAGCCAGAATGGAAGAGCAAGATGATGGAAGAAATGTAGGAAGGGTATTTGAAACGGGCATGGAATTTTACCCAGGACAGAGCTCCCAGAAATAGCTCCAACACAGTGCTTTAAAAAATTTAAAATAACAGATTTTTATTGGTGTTAGAAGGGTGATTTCTCAGGGCTCTGTTTACTGTGGCAAGCTAGAAGGGAGAGTACATGTATTGCAAGAGAAAGAAGGAAACATGCTACCACACAGCACATGAGATCAGGCAGCTCTATCAGAGATGCTGTTTAGATAGTGGCACTGCAGTGCTGCATGTTCCTGTAGCAAAAATGCTTTTGTAGAGACAGATTAAAGTCTCCTGGAGATTTGCTCACATCACAGGATTATTGCCTTGATGAGAGGAAAGGTATAAAGGCAGATAGGCTGCAATCTGCTGCTTCACTTGTTCACTGAGACAGGGAAAAAAGTATCCAGGTAACTGCTGCCTCATGTCCATTTTGCAAGCAAACTCCTTGGATACAGGTTCATGCTTCCCTGGGTCTGCAAATGGGGAAGGAGGGAAAGGAAAAGCTCTGAGTAAAACGAGCTCAGCCTAAGCTCCCACCATCCTCACTCTGAAACCACTCTCACAGAGGTCTGTGTGCAGCAAAGCAAAGCAAACACAGCCTCTGAGTGCAGCCCTCAGCTCAGATGAAAGCACACTGGGAGAAACAATAACTTCTGGCAGGCCCCCAAATAAACCATTTGGTCTTTGCGAGCCATTGTTTCCCTTATTGACGGGCCAGGTCTCATTCACAAAAAGCTGCTTGTGCAAAGCAAGAGGAAAAAACACATTTGAAAACACAGAAGTGAGGCCCTGCATGGTTACAGCACCCTGGGAGCGTGAGGAGAACCCAGCTGTTATTTACCCTGGACAGCTGCATGGACAGTGTTGAAATGTCTTCATGGACAAATCTGTCTGCTATCTGCTTTGGTCTCCTATCCTGTAAACTTTGCTGTGGAGTTTTCCCTATGGGGTTGTTGTTTGGGGCAGGATTACAGCTAAAGGACCTCTAGCGGTTTCTCTTGCCAACACACATCCCACCAATCCCACAGATAAAGCATTGCTCAAGGGCTTAAATGAAGGCAAAAAAGGCCTAAATCTGACCTGTTTCACACCTCAATTCACCAGTTGGCCAAGTGACAAGGCCACTGGCCACCTGGCTTGGGAGAGGGTGCTGGGGCTCAGTTTGACTGTGCACTTGGCTTCCCCTTGAGCCATTGGAGTTGTCTTCTGACATCCAGTTAAGGTATGTAGGAGCCCATGCAGTTAAAGAATAGCAAGCAGAGGCCAACACAGCACCTCTAAAATGGCATCTGCATGTGGGCATCAGACTTGAGACTCTCCTGGCTTGTGCCTGAGTCTCGATGTTTAGACCACTCAACTGTATTGACTAGATGTCCAGTGACTGAAGCAGGAATCTGAACAGTCAGACTGGAAAACACCAATACTTAGGAGTCTTCACATCAGACTGAACTCAGCTGCCTGTGCTATGACAGGGTCAGATGTCTAGCAATGTCTGAGATGCTGTAGTAAAACTTACACTCCTCACAGGGCTGGGAGACAAGACACAGGTCCTGCTGCAGAACTGTTAGCTCAGTGGCTATGTTTCAGCATCTCAAGTAGGACCAAATACTTTCATACAAAGAGCTTGAATGTAGCCCAAAGCTTTTCATCTCTTCCTCCTCCTTTAAACCAAGTCTTGGACCAAGGATCAGATCAAAACACCGTTAAGCCTTGTTGAGATCACTGCCCGTTCATCCCAGGAAGCATCTCAGCACAACCAGCCCTACATAAGAGCAAGCAAAAGATAAAGCATAGAATCATAGAATGGTAGGGCTTGGAAGGGACCTGTAGAGATTATTTAGTCCAACCCCCCTGCAGAAGAAGGTCCCACCTAGATCAAGTCACATAGGAACATATACAGGCAGGTCTTGAAGACCTCGAAGGAAGGAGCCTCCACAACCCCTCTGGGCAGCCTGTTCCACTGCTCCATCACCCTCACAGTATGATGATCTCCTGATTCAGGCATTTTTTTATCCAGTAGCTAAGAAACTTACTCAAAATAGATAAGTTGTTTTCTCACTGCATATTCCCCAGTTAAAGTCCCTCCTGCACACAGAGGGTTTCAAATCCACATCTCCCGACTCTCAATTACCAAGTTAAAATATCTGGAGATCACACCGAAGCATGGATTTGTAGTTGTGGGAAAGGATCTCCAAAGATCATCCCGTCCAAGCACCTGCCAAAGGAGGTTCCCCTAGATCAGGAGACACAGGAACATGTCCAGGTGGGTCTGGAAACCTCCAGAGAAGGAGCTTCCACACCCTCCCTGGGCAGTCTGGGCCAGGGCTCCCTCACCTCAATAATGAAGTAATTGTTCATTGTGTTTAAGTAAAACTTTGTTTGTTACAGCTTTTGTCCATTACCGCTTGTACTATCACTGGATACAACAGAAAAAAAAGTACCACCCCCTCCCCTTGACAAACACCCTTTAAATACTTGTAAGTTTTAATGAGGTCCCCCCTCAGTCTCCTCTTGTCAGGTCTGAACCTCTGTAGAAGACCTTCCAGATTCCACAAGGACTCCCTGTACAGACAATGCACATGATTGTACAGCTACATAGCCAGGGTCATGGAAGAGATGCCATGGCATTCTCTGCTCTAATGAACACTAAGATACTTCCAAAAATATCATACCCTAAATATACTCTTTCAGAGTTAACAAAGCAAGATCTTCCTATCTATGAGGACAGAAAGGAAGAGATCTCAAATCTCTGCCATCCTTGGTTTTTATGACCATCCACCCATCAAGGACTGCCTAGGATTTTCATTCACATTGAGAGCTCTGAATACATGGCTTTCAAGTCCTTTCAGACAAGTGTAGTCTGTGTAGTAGCTAGTAGACCTCATTCCCCAGACATCTCCAAGAGCCCTAGCCAGGGTATGCCACAATTTCCTTTCTATCCAACACCTTCATGATCATAAGATCTCCCTGAATTACTCTTAAGACCCTCCAAAAGCCGTGTAAGATTGTAAAAATCCCTGCCAGGTAAATGAAGAGTTAATAATTCTGCTACCTAGGAGGTTATCACTAAAATGGGACTCCTGCCCAGGAATGATGCCTTATGGGCACAGCTCCACCACGATGGTTTCTCCAGAGCTCAATGGTCTGCCTTCTTTTGTTCAGGAGGTCCTTTTGTAGTGAAAATCTATAAATAGCCTGATAGGTTGGGAGAAAAAATGAGGAAGGGTAACCTCTGGGTCATTTAATGTATAGACAAATACAAGTTCACTTCATCTGCCACGTAAACCTCAACTGTTCAAGTTTATCATTCACTGCCAAAAACTCTCACAGCAGCTTGAGGTTTCCAAGGCAGTTTTGTTCCTGTTTCTGACTGACCTTTGGATAGATTCTTCAACTTGGAAAAAAAAGGGGGAAAAAATAATAAAACAAAGAATTTATGTGCCCTGAAATGGAGCTTCGAAGGTTTCACACATTTCTAAGTATAGACATAGTGATTTACAAGGACTTCTTTTTTTCTGGTTTTTATAAGCCTCTGTCTTTCCTCAGCCGTGAAGGATGTATTGGTTCTGACAAGGACACCGGGGATCTCGGAGACTTCAGCCTTATTTATGATGCAGCGTGTGATCCAATGGCCAAGAAACTGGACTTAAGACTTGGCTCTGCCACAGATGTGCTGAACAACCTAAAAGTTTTCCCTTTCTCTGTCTGTTCTTCTCTACAGTGATGGTATGTTGGGGTCAGAAACTGTTTTCTAACTACTACAGGCTGCCCACATAGGTTGTGGAGTCTCCTTCTCTGGGCACATTCTAAACCCACCTGGACGAGTTCTTGTGTGACCTGCTAAGTGGTCCTGCTCTGGCAGAGGAATTGGACTGGGTGACCTTTTGAGGTCCTTTCCAACCCTTAAGATTTGTGATTCTATGATGCTATTTTTTCAAATAAACCAGTACAGCCAATCATTCTGGTGGTGCCTTGTCAATAATCACAGAATCTCAAGGGCTGGAAGGGACCTCAAAAGATCATCCAGTCCAACCCCCTCTGCCGGAGCAGCACCACCTAGAGTAGGTCACACAGGAACTCATCCAGCTGGGTTTAGAATGTTTCCAGAGAAGGAGACTCCACAGCCCATCTGGGCAGCCCCTTCCAGTGCTCTCTCACCTCAACAGGGAAGAAATTTTCTTTGCATTTCTTTGGAACCTCTTGTGTTACATTTTATACCCATTTCCCCTTGTCCTATCATTGGCCATCACTGAGAAGAGCCTGGTAATAATCCCTGCTCCCTGCAAGTTTTTATTGCTACAGGGTCCAAGGGTCAACCACCTCACTGATTACATCAGTGTCACCAGGTAGCTGGGGGTGTTTATGAGTGCTGATGCCTGGATTCATACAGACTCATTTCAATGTCTGCTCCTAAGAGCTTACAATGCATGTTTTGCATCGAGGTGTCATACAGATGGACTAAGAATGGGTGACAGATCAGTTGTGTTAAGATCTGGACAAATGCATCATAGGAAAGGGATCCATGATGCAGAGAGAACACAGGTTTGATTGTGGTTGTGCAACAGCCCTGGGACAAGCTCCATATTTGCCCTTAGGTGAGGCTGTAAGATCTGAGTGCGCCAGCCTTTGCATCACCCTGAGTGAGAACATAACAGAAAACTATCAGCATTTAGGGCATGAGAGACTTACACTGGAATTCCTGGAGGCTATTTGGCCATACAAAGAAATCTGGCTTTGCTCCCAGCCAGAAGGAAGCCCTAAACATAGGTGTGATTAATCTGCTGTGAATAATTCAGCAGTGATTGCTTTCGCAGGTTCCACTTTCTGTGCTCTCCAAATCCCTCACAAGCATCAGCCCTTAACATGCCCCAAAAGCACGTCCAGGCACACGTGTGCCACACAGTGAGTGCTCAGGGCTGGGGATGGATGTGCACAGCATGCAGCAAAAACCCCAGGGTAAAATCTGAGCTTTGACCTCACAGAAAAAGGTCTCCACAGGAGATAAGAACTCCTTGACCTTGCAAGGATCTAGGGAGAGGTGCATTATTCAGCTTCTGGAATCTAAACACTAGATGCTGTAACCTGTAAGCTTGTAAAAGACCAATCTATATGCACAGACAGGCATGTTCAGGTGCACACTTAACCTACAACCTCATGGCCCATGGAGCTCATGTCTTTCAGGCCTTTGAGAGGGTTAAAGCAAATCAAATTAGCGTCTCCCTATTCCCTTGGAGACGAATACTAGCCCTGGCTTGGGCACAGAAGCAGCACAACTGGGCAGCTGTGTCCATTTGGGTGAGGGAGCCCTGGCACAGGCTGCTCAGGGAGGGTGTGGAGGCTCCTTCTCTGGATGTTTCCAAACCTGCCTGGACACGTTCCTGTGTGGCTTGATCTAGGTAGACCTGCTTCTGCAGCAGGGTTGGACTGGATGATCTCTAGAGGTTCCTTCCACCCCTCAGCATTCTGTGATTCTGTATAGGGGCACTAGACCTCCCTCAGTCCCTCAATATTCCCTCTCCCCTTGAACCAGCACCACAGTACAGCCACCAAAGGTCAGGGAAGGCAGGACTCGTGTTCCCAGTCAGGATGCTGGGAACACAGATCTCTGTGCAGACGTGAGGATCAGGCTCATGTACGTGGGTCCAGATGATGATCTACATTCAGGGTCAACGTGGGCTCCATAAGCACCCCTTCTTTCAGCATTACTCCCTAAAACCCTCCCACCTCCAGCTGCCCAAAAATTCATCTCCAGCTCATCCTTTCCGACCCCTCCCCTCCACCCTGAAGACATCCTTTTACCAAAATGAGCCGCAGAGAATAGAAAAGACACTGACGTCAATGTAAAAGTAAACCAAAGAGGTCTGGTTCCTGTATTATCACTGCGCCGGGCTGAGCGCTGGGGAAGGAGCGCACGGCCACTCGGTCGAGGAAGCTGGGAGCAGGCTCAGGGATCAGCAGCTGAGCTTTCTCATCCAGGCTGTGTAAGTACTGTCTGCAGCATGCTCCAGGCTGGGAGTGAGGGGGGAGAGGGAGGAAGGGAGGGAAGGAGGGAGGTTCAGCAGCTGCAGCTCGGGAAGGCAGAGTGCTGTGGTCCCGGCTGGGCTGAGAGTTCGGAGGCACACGGATGGGGAATGGGAGCCCTCGCAAGTCAGGTTGAGAGGGAAACACGTGGGTTTGGATGAGGTTTGGCTCTGCAAGTGTGGGAGCAGCACTGGAAGAGAGGAGAGTCTCCTACGCTGGGAGCTGCAAAGGTAAAAGGGGATTGAGGAGTTTAGGGCTGGTGTAAAGGAGGAAAAAGTCTCATTGAGGGAAATGTGGCTTTTCCCAGGTACCCAACTGCTTCACTTGGATGCCAAAGTGCATTTGTGCTCTTCCATTGTATCAACCAGTGTCATGATGTGAGGACATACAAATGTCTATATGTGTGAAAAGCAGGCTGTGGGCAAAGCCCTCTGAGGGATTTTTTGCATAAAAACTTAGGTCCCTTCCAACCCTACCATTCTATTCTACGACTCTATTCAATGATTTGTGGTGTACCTCCGTGTGCTGACTACCTCTGTCAAGTCCAGCTCCATATACACAGACTCAACCTGCAAGTGTCCCTGTAGAGAGCTGCAGAGCTAGGCACAAGCCTTTTAGACTCAGGCCATGAAAAAAAAGTGGTCTGAAAGGGCTCAAAAGGAACTTTAGAATTTAGGGTTAGGACGCAGAAAACTTTCCCCAGGGAAACAGTGTGGAAATGTCCTTCCTTTGGGTGCCGTGTGGATAGGGAAAGTGGCTGCATCAGAGCTGGGGTGGGTGAGAAGGGTGAATGACCTTACTAGCTCCATCAGCAAGTCACTGCCAATTGAGATATGTCCACAGTACGTCACAGAGAGAGCATCTCCCATCCTTTACGCAAACTCTAGTCAGATGCAGGGTGATGAATCTGCAACGCAGCTCTTCGGACACACTTCAGCTGTGTTTTGGTAACACGAGACACCTTTTCTTCTAACATTTCTCACATGGCAGGGCCAAATTCTTTTCTTCAGCCAAAAAAAAGAGCCAGTCCTTTTCCTCAAATAGCAGCTTCTTCAGCAGACCCAAGACTCCCCCATTCAGATATAAAAAGGGACTGGGCAAACAAGTTTAATCCCTATTACGTTCGTGTGACGGTTCCAATGGAAAAGCACTGAGGGTAAATGGCTCTGTCTCTCGTGGTTGGATGCAATGCTGCATCTCAGCTCATTCTGTAAATCCCTTCCTGAGCAGGGGAAAACTGGCCAGTCATGGAAAACAAGAGGCAGAAATGCCCACCACCTCCATCTTGCAGCATCTACTGGCACCAGTGAGGGCAGAAGCCTGCCTTTGGCAGAAACCTCTTTACTAACAAACTTTGCTCTCTCCTGTGTGCACAGACGTCTCTGGCAGCCCACCATTAGAAAGAAAATACCCTTCTTGTCCCCTCCTTTCACACAAGGACACGCTAACTTAGCAAAGGACTTGAGCAGCTGCTTTATAAATCAATTGATTTCAGTGCCTTTTGCTTCACTCTGCCTGAGCCTCCTTCCTCATCTCCCCAGTGCAATGAGATAAAACACAGACAGGGAGACATTTCTTCCCTCCTCTTAGATGTAAAGGTGCCAAAAGCACCCTACAAGTCTTCATTCCCATGTTTTAAAGAAGGATGCAAAGGCCAAGGAAGGAATTGTACATGAAACATCTCTTGCTGCACGTTCTCCCTGAGGCAGAGCAAACAGAACAGGGGAGGCTGCTCAGCAGAGCAATAAATCCCCCTGCGTGCACGTACACTCAGCTCTGCTGCCCCTTACGTGCATCATGCCCTGGGGATGAAGTGGTTCCCTCAGGGACATGGAAAGTCTTGCCCCTACATCCCTTTGCAGGGGGGAAGACCAAACCCTGCACTTCCACTTGTCAGCAGGGCTGTGGGGTTTTATCTGTCTGCATTTTAACAGACTGGAGACATGCAAACAGGGGTGTTTAGCAGGCAGGTGCTCAGCACATTTGGGGAAACCTCCTTCTTTAAGGAGATGTGAGTCTTGACATCTAAAAACAGAGACATCCAAGTTTCTGCTCCCTATTCAAAGCGGCAGCCAAAGATTCCCCCATGGGAATAATGCTTTAACACTGTGCACGATAATGCTTTCACAATGTATTTGCATCTTCCTTTACACCATGGACTGTTGCAGCACGTTTCTATAAAGGTTTAGGGAGTGAGACAATACATATCACCTCAATGTTCTCGCTAGTGTGAACCTCCTGTGACGTGTAAGGTAAAGTGTCCTTTCTGAGGAATGTTTGCTGCTCCTTAGCAAACCCATCTGTACATATTGAAAGGACCATGACATCTCTTCTTGCTCTCTCTTTCTTCCAGTTTTCAGACTTGCATTGTAATTTGTAGCTTTTAGCTGTGGATTCTCCTGCTCAAAACAACTGATTGTGGATAGCTGAGAAAACCCTTTTGACTGCTTATCAGAGAAACACTTCCCATCCAATAAGTCCCAGAGAAGCAGAGCAGAGTCTAGCTAAGCGTGACAAAGTCCAGAGACAGAAGTAGTTGTGCTGAGGTGAAGGGTGACTTAGGGCAATAGAAAAGAGAAGCCCAGGGCCAGAGCAAAGTGGATCAGTAAAGCTGTGGGGGTCAAATGGGACTAAGCTGAGTTGGCTGTGACACTCAAAGAAATGATGTCACCCATTAGGATGACACTAACCAGAGCTTCTGCTGTTCAGTCTCAGCGTGATATTTACTGGGATCGATATGCCATTAGTGTATAGACACCGTGGAACTGAATTCTTTATTATCTCTTATGCATAATCCATAAAAGATGTGCAATCTCATCTGTCACAGCCTGAAAAGCACTTCTACAGCCATCATCACACAAAAGAAAGGATGGCTTTTTGCACATCGGTGCAAAAAGATTTACTGATGTGTGCCCTTCCTCTTCATGGCTCCAGCCACCTTCTCTACAAACACTTGCCAAAATGATGGGGCTCTGGGAAATGTCCCCATGGTTAACAAACATGGGATATGGCTCCTGGTGTGGTGGTCCCCATCAGCAGCTCCTTACCCTTGCATGCACTGTGGTTGTCAGTCCTCTCTGTGGGACACCTGGAGAGATGGAATTGGGTATCTGTGGAGCTATCTCAGATAGGCTTTGGCCTCCTGGATGAGATTGGGAATGCTGTGGAACTTTGCTGAAATTCTGTTTCATCCAGAGCTGCAAACAGATGTAAAGACTTACATTAGAGTAGCTTGATCCTCACAGGTAGACAGTAGCAAGGTGAAATGATGCTGAGCTCAGAGCACTCAGACCCATGAGAGACTAGGACAGGCATTTGGAACCTACCAGGGTCTCCTCAGAGTGAGGAACCCCGAAGGATGTAGTGACGTGGGTAGCTGGGTACAGCAAGAGAGGACACTGAGACAGGCTTAGCTGGGTAAGTGGCTTCTTGTTTGACATAAAGGTGGTTTCCAGCATTTGAGTGTGGAGGACAGGAGATTACTAGTGGATAGCTTCTGTGGTAAAGTGCTGGGCACAGACCTCCACTGCACAAAGCCATTCCTGTGCAAACAGGCTCTCAGAATCACAGAATCACAGAAGTGGGGGTTGGAAGCAGGTCCACCTAGATCAGATGAGGAACACCATCCTGTGGGTCTGTACTCTCCAGAAGCCAGCCAACAGATAGTGAAAAGGCAACATATGGAGCACTCTCTCCCCTGAAACTGGTACAGCTTGACTTGTCATCCCCCTGCTCTGTCCTGGTAAGGCCACATCCAGAGTGCTGTGTCAAGTTCTGGGCTCCTCAGTTCAAGAGAGACAGGGAACTGCTGGAGAGAGGCCAGTGAAAGACAATAAAAACGATGAGGGGACTGGAACACCTCTGTGATAAGGAAAGGTTGTGAGACCTGGGGCTGTTCAGCCTGGAGAAGACTGAAGGGGGATCTCATCAACACTTATAAATGTCTAAAGGGTGGGTGTTGAGAGAATGGGGCCAGTCTTTTTTCTGTGGTGGCCAGTGACCAGGACAAGGGGTGATGGGCACAAGCTGAAATGTGGGAAGCATCCTTTGGAATATGAGGAGAAACTTCTTCAGTCTTCAGATGAGAGATCCCTAGCCCATGCTGCTGAGGATGTGGAGGCTTCTTCTCTGGAGGTTTCCAAACCCACCTGGACACATTCCTGTGGCCCCTGATGGAGGGAAACCTGCTTTAGCAGGAGGTTGAGCTGGATGATCTCTAGAGATCCCTTCCCACCCCCACCATTCTGTGATTCTGTGATTTACCCACCTCAGCAGAGAGGCCAATGCATTAGCAGGCTCATTAGTGGGACATTTAGCCAGTTGCAATTTCATCCTCACCCCAAGGGTCCTTTTCTGACCCATTGGAGAGAGGAAGCTGGGTTGTCATGCCAGGCTTCGTCTGCCCGGCACTCACAGAGTTGCAGTTCCCCAGCAGTCAGGCTGGCTCCTTTTGCCTCAGTTGAACATGCCAAATAATACATCTCTGAGCAAAATCCAGGCTGCCAAGACATGTTATGCTGTCTACAGCTACCAATTATGTGGATAAATTGATTGTCATTAGAGTGACGAAGAAGCTCAACAAATCAAGCTTCAGGAGCAAGGCAGCCCATTTTCCACACAGCAGCCTGAAGGCTTCCTGCTGCTTTGATCAAACACACAGAAAATTGTCTCCAGGCCACGCTGCTGTTAGAGACGCAGGCTTGTGAAGGCTGGAGCAAGCCAGTGGAGGACAGAGATTTATAATATACCAGTAACTCCACATTTGTGCACTGTTGAGCAAGGCAGGTTGAGCAGATGCTTTCTGAAGGGGTCCAGGGCTGAGTTGTGGAGTGGGATTGCAAAGGGCAGAGTTGCACAAGGTCCAGCCCAGGGAAACATGCTGTCTCCAAGCTACACTCTCTCCCACCACACACAAAAAGCGTTGGCAATGTTGGGGGCAATGCATATGCCCCAGCAATGCAGATTCAGGTCAGAAGCACAAAGAGAGACAGTTGTCACATGCCAGTGTTTTGTGAAGCCACCACAAAGCTCAATCCGATCAGCAGCCGTCTCGGAGGATACCCAGGACTGAAATAGCAAGGAGCAGACGTCAGGAACCAGATTCATTGGCGGGAGAGGGAAAGGAAGGGGAGTCAAGCTGCCTCTGGCACCTCCTGGATTAGGTCTGTCTCATACCAAGGCTGTTCATCTCCCAGTCACGACAGTATTAAGTTCACACAGAGAATCAGAGCTACAAAGACACTAGGAATAATAAATCCCAGTGGTACAATTCCTCGTGAGCACCTTACCTAGGGAAGTGTAGGATTATTTTAAACACACTGATTTATTAATACACTCAGGATGGCTCAAGCCACTAGTTCTTGCCCAAGGGAGTTCAGCAGTGGAGCTCAGCAGCTTGACTCACAGCGTTGGGACTGATGTATGAATAGCTGTGATCAGATGGCACAGCTAAAAATACAGAGCCTGCGGTTTATTTTTCTTGGAAAATGGAAAGACACCCAAAGAAGCAGAGCTCAGTTTAGCAACCACAGCAGGCTGGATTTTTGCTTTAAAGAAGCCAGCAGAATTTGCTCAAAAGAAGGTGCCATTTACGTTGTGTCACAGCCGTGGGATTAACCTGCTGCTCTTGCCCTGGAGCAGGGGGCAGGATCCTACAACTGCTGCTGTGGCTCTGACTCTGTGTTACAGAGGTCAGGGATGTTGATCACACGTCTGTGTCCTAGAAGACACAAGAAATAGGATTCCTCTTACCCAAAAGTGGTCTCTACACTGGGACCACTGTGAACTGGGTTGATCATTTAGTGCAGACTTGTATTAATGAGCAATGAACAAAGCCCTGTGAGATGAACTCACCTCGCACCATCCCCAGGGAAGCTGTCACAGATGTCTCTGTACCTGTTTTCAGGTGTGCCTTCCATCATCTCTCTCAGATAAGCTGTCTGACTTTGATCAAACAAGCCCAGTTCTGCTGGTCTATCCTGGTGAGTCATATTTACTGGACCTCAGGTCATTCCCACTGTTTTGATTTGGACCTTGTTCAAGGCAGACACACGTGTCCCTTCCATTAGCCCATTTAACACTATTTATTACACCAAATAGTGCTTTTGTAGACAAAAAAAATCCCTCCAGATGACACAAAGGGCGTGTCAAATCCCACCTTGCAGCATCTCCTAACGTAACAGACTGAAGCTATCATTCAACACGACATTATGGAAGGGAAATGGTTCAGCAGTAGCAGGTTGAGCTTTTGCTCCTGATTTTGCTTTGAGGCTATAAACAAGCTGGAGTATGGCTTTGGTTTTTGCTCCATCATGCCATCCATTGCCCACACCACAATGAGTTCAAGACTTCCTTGATAACCAATATCAACAGCCCCATGTGAGAGAGGAAAAGGCTCATGATCCTATAGCAAAACCCACCATCACCATCATAAATGATGCCTGTTGGATTCTGCTGCCCACCCATTTGTCTTGGGCACCACAAGTTCCAGTTTAAAACCCCTTTAAATCCTGTGCATGATTCCCTCCTTCCCTTCCTGGAAACTTCCCAGGGCATCTCTGCAACTTGTGCTTAGAAGGGTCATTTCAACAAGAGCAAAACTGAGGCATCACCCCAGAAATTGTCTCTTTGTCCCTGATGAGGCCCCTCACACAGAGATCACTGCAGGAGCAGGGACTGCCCACAGGGACAGGAGCTGTAATCCCAAACAGCTGAAAACACAAAGGAAAATATCCCCTCCAAAATAACAGGCAAAGAAGTCAGCAAATGTACCAGCCTCTTCCAGAGTCAGCAGTTTCAGGAATCACTTGTAACCAGACAGCAGCAGCAGCAGCAGGGTGGTTGTGGATTTTTATTCTCTCCCCAAATGGGACTCTTTCTTTTCTTCATGTTCCTATAGGATTTTTCATCCATGTGGCATTTCCCACTATAATCCATCAGATTTATGCTGCCCTGTTCCAGATCAGAGCATCCCTGAGCTCTGCACGTGTCTAACAAAAGACAGGCATGCCCTGAGCTGTTTGCAGTATCTACAAACCACGGGAAGAAAAGGGTCTGGAGAAGAGGATTAGCACATATGCAGAGAGAGAGAGCAGGGAAGGGATGTCTTTCTCTAAAGCCATTTGAGGAGCGTAGGTCCAAATGCCAGGTTGCAGGCATCCTTCCTCCTGGGCTAAGTTGCTTGGATGGCAGTGGAACAGATGGCCCAGGAAGCACCCTGCTGCCCCTTACCAGGTTTGTCCTCCCTGATAAATCAGGGCAGGTGAAGATACCAGACAAGTCCTTTAAATTCCCCACCACTTCCTTGCCCTGTTTTTGGGAATGCCTCTTCTGTCCTCTTCAGCTGCATGGGGTACAATGTACCTTGTGTTCAAAGTTTCCAGCTTGGCCCTGCCATGCCGTGCTTCCACCTCCCCAAAGAGCAGATAGCTGACAGCTGCCTGGAGTCTCTCTCGACCACTCTCAAGCTACATCCCAGCACAGACACACACCAAGCATCCTGCCAATTCCTCCTTGGCAGCTCTGGAGCTGGCCAAGAGCCTCTGTGCCAGGCTCTGACCTTCCCAGGGCACACATGCCCAAGCAATGCCAAAGCCCTGGCTGCCTGCGTAGCTTTCCCCTCCAAGCACCAGTGTCCCTGTGTGCCCAGTGACAAACAAACCCAGCAGGAAATACTTTGCTGGGAATAAGGAGAGCTCCATGATGAGGTTGTGACACTGGACGTTGTGTTCTTGGCAATTAGCTCCTGCAACTTTGAAAACATATCAAGGAAAGAACAGGGGGTGGCTACTGGCCAGAGCTGGGTTGGGGGGCCAGAGAGGTCAGAGCGGAACCTTGCAATGATCCCAATGCGGGTTGGATCTCAGGGAGCAGCCAAGGCCTCGTTGGGTGGCGAAAGAGTCTCTGTGGCTCATTTTGTTGGTTCCTCTTGACTGAGGAACCTTGTCAGAAACCACTGTTGTGAGAGAGATGGAGAGTGAGGTGGAGAGTGGGATCCTGACTCACTCCCATGAGGTACATTTATACCAGGACAGGACACATGCAACTTTACACCCCTTGTCATGCAAGAACTAGAGAAAGGCAGGATTGATGTACTCCAGACACCCAGCAGCAGCCTCAGGATTGCCAGAGGAGCAGTTTGCTCCCTGTGCCCTGCAAATATTTTCATTTTTCTCTCAGCTCAGCAGGTTTGTCAGCAAAAATGCCATGGCCTGGGGAAAAAAATGGAGGGGGAGGCAATGGTCAGAGAAGTCAATTCCCAAATATGCACCAGGCAGGAAGGCAGGAAACTGGCTCCTACACACTTTCTCCTTCGTGCCTGACTCACCCAACAAGAGCCATGAGCGTCATTTGGGAAGCACTTGTCTTTCCCTGCCCCTCATCAAACAGACGCATCACACCTGGATCCCATCATCAGAGGCTCCTCTGTGGGGAATGTATGGTGTGTAGGAACAGGCAGAGAGGGGCTGTTCAGAGGCAGAGCTGTACACTAACCCTGCCTCTGCCCTTTGCAGCCCTGGCACAGGGAGCAGCAGCCCAGTAGGGGCTGGGAAAGCAGCTGTGGCCTCGAGCAGTTTTCAGGGGGCTCCAGCTGCTCTCTGTTGATCTTCTTACAAAATTATACAATCATTATGGTTGGAAAAGATCATCAAGTCCAACTACTCACCTCACACTGCCAAGCCCACCACTGAACCATATCCCTCTGGACCTCAGCAACAGGGCTTTTAAACATCTTCAGGGATGAGGACTCCCCCACCTCCTTGGGCAGCCTGGGACAGGGGCTGACAACCCTCTCAGGGAAAAAGTTCTTCTTAATCTCTGATCTAAATCTCTCCTAGTGCAACTTGAGGCCATTTCCTTTTTTGTCCTTGGCTCACCAAAAGCCTCTGATGGCTGTGCTGAGAGTCAGGCAGTCAGCCCAGGCGGGTATTGAACTTGACCAGGGGCAATGGTTTAAGCCCCAGTTCTGCAGGCAGAAGCAGCTCCTATGTCTTTGCCTTTTTGGTGTTTCTGCCCCAGCATTGTAGGAGAGGGACACAGATTCTGCCTAGGGCGCAGTGCAGAGAGCTCTGATCATTCCCTACAGCCTCTCCAGCTACCACCTTGGGCATAGCTATCAATGAACGTTTCAGAGTTCAGATCCCAAAGGAGTCTCTGATCCTCTTGATGTCCCAGTATAGGATGACTTCTCAGTAGCCCAGAAGCTGAAGGTCCTTCCTGCACTGGTGACAGAGCAGGTCTAAGGAAGGGACAAAGAGCAACTCCCAGCTCTGATTCCCTGGGAAGTCCCTTTCCCTGCAGACTGTGTTGTGGCCACTCAAAGACTCTCTCTGCCGTTGGGTTGCTGGATCCACCTGAATTCTGGCATCCCTGCAGCAGCCAATTTTAACTCAGCTTGAGTAACAGGAGTTCTGCAGAGTCAAATACAACCCTTGAGCTCCTTCCCATGCCTGACAACATCCTTGTGCCTCACTGGCAGGGAGATTGCTACCCAAGCAGGACTCAAGCTGGATGTAGGAGAAGGAGTCGGGGGTTTTCCTCGGCCTTTCTCAGCTCCACCAGATCAGAAGAGCCACACATTGTTCCCACCAAATATCAGCTTCTCTCCCTTCTCCCCACTGTTAGCAGGGGGCTGTAAAAGTTAGGGCAGGTGACTTTAAAAGTTAGGGCAGGTGATTTCATCCATCAGGCAGCACCTGTCACATCCCTGCCCTGCTCCATTGCAGTCTGCAGCAGGGCTGGGACAGCAGCCAGTGTTTTGTTCCTTGTCCTTTGACAACGTTCCCACACTGCTGTCCAAGGCTTTCCTTACAGGGGAAGGCAACGTACGTCCCACTCATTAACAATAAGGGATGGGATGATGGGATTGAAGCACAAGCCCCTTTGCAAGAAGTAACTTTCCTGTGTGTTTGGGGAGAGTCTCAGTGTCCACAGTTTCCTCTTAAACCAAATGCCATGTGCTGCTTTCCTGTCAGTTATCTTCTGTTAAAAGACAACAGAGATTTCTCCACCCTTGGTTCATCTGTGAGAACCAACCCAATTCTCTGGGTCAGTCCTGAATCTGATTCACAGCACCTCATGATGGTCATGGGGATTGAAGAGAAGAAAGCATTTAGGGCTCATGGGCAATACACGAAGCACATATAAAGACATACATGAATGTTTTCCAGCATTTGTTAAGGCCTGGGCATCTTTTGGGGCAGATTTTTCTAGAAGGAAGAGTTGCTGGGAAGGGCAAAATGAATGTAGACACTTGTCTATGCCATTAACGTTACCTGCCATGGCAAAGGAGTTACTCACATGGCAGGGAGCAGAGCCCATCTGCTTGTTCCCACACCATTAACACTGCAGTTACACCAGCTCGGCAACCTCCCCTGCAAGCAGTCTTCTGAGGACAGGCTCAAGTTTGTGTGTGTTTGCTGTGGCTGTGGGCATTGCTTGCACCCATTTCTCATTCTGGTTCACTTGCTACATGGGGCAGGAGCAAGAAAAATGTCTCAGGAACCTGTAAGTTGGATAGAAAACAGGAGAATGTTCAGTGGAGGTGTTCTAAGGGCACATGAGTTCACTTTCTCTGAAGCTGCTGATACAAAGAGGTTTCCCAGATAGCTCAGGGAAGATGTCACCCTTCAATTTCCTCCATGTAGTAAGGACATCACTCTTCAATGTCCTCCATGCAGTTAGAATCCTACTTTTCAGTGTCCTCCACACAGTCATGGCAACGGCTCCTCAATTTTCTGAGCTCTGATTCCATCAGATCTGTGTCCAAAACCCTCTTGAGTAGCTCTCCTTCACCATTGAAGAAGACAATTCCTTTGTGAGGATCTATTCAGTACAATAGAGCCTGAATTCAATTTCTTGTAAACATCAGGAATGTTCAAATACTGGGCTCTGATTCAGGTCCTTACAAAGCTGGTCAACAGAGACATGTTGAAAGCTGCTTCAGCCATGCTCCTTGAGCCCATCTCAGCAGTTTGTTGTGCTGTGCCCAGTGTCAATCCCTTCCCCTGCAGCAGGGGATGAAAGGACACTCAATGGGGACAAACATTTTAGTAGGGCTTGTTGCAATAGGGGTAATGGTTTTAAACTAAAGGAGAGTAGATTCAGCCTAGGTATAAGGAAAATTTTATGCTGAGGGTGGTGATACACTGGCCCAGGTTGCCCAGAGAGGTGGTAGATGCCCCATCCCTGGAAACATTCAAGGCCAGATTGGATGGGACTCAGAGTGACCTGATCTAGTGGAAGATGTCCTTGCTTATTGCAAGGAGGTTGGACTGGATGATCTTTAAGAGTCCCTTTCAACTCAAACCCTTTTGAATGGGACTTCTCCTGACAAAAACTGAGAAGACAACTCCCAGTGGTAGTGTGTGGTATCAGACTTCTGACAGCCTCCTTCAGTGCCATCTAGCCTCCTGCTTTGCTGCTCTGTACCACAGAACACTTTTAAATGGAGTCCTGTCCCATTCCTATTTTACATGGCACCGTTAAGGGATTGCCAGGGATTATTATGGGCCAGCAGCACTCTTCCCTGCCATAACTATTATTCTTCCTCCTATGGGGTAATTTCAGCTGAGTCAACACCTTCCACCCACAATCTCAAGACATTCACTGCAACATCTAATACCATTGCATATTCAGCAAACAAGCTTGAAAATTTTCCACTTACCAAAGACTCTCTGGGTTTTTTTTTTCTTCCTTTCCCTTTGGGAGGGTGATAACTAAAAATCAAGACATGATAGAAGCTCTTCATTCATCAGCTGTGTCTGCAACCCCTCCCGAAGTGGAGTGTGGGAACAGCGTCTGGGACAAAGCGTGGCCCCGAGCCCGGATGTGCCTTCTCCACCTTAACAGCAGCATCTGCTTCCCAATATGGCATGCTCTGCACTATCTCAGGCACAACTTGAAACTTTGCAGCTGTTGCCACTCCAAGTCTAGCTCTAAATCCAGCAAGAGAGGCTGGGATAGTGGGGGAGTGCAGGGCACTTATTATCCTGTGCAGAGAGATGGGAAGAAAGCCTTTGTGCATCACACAGAAGCACAAACACAAGGCAGTCCTTGCACAGGAAGGGCCAGGCAGTCCCTGAGTTAGTGAACAGAGTGTAGGTACTAATATCTCATCCTGGAAAGAAAAGTCTCTTCTTTATTCTCTAAGTATAAAAGTTTTGCTGACAGACTGGGTGGAAGTTAAGTATTTGCCAGCATAGGCAATTAGAATGATAGGATCCAAGCTCATGCACCCTGCCCAACATGGGACTACAGGATGGTTTCTTCTCCCTGTTCAACTCCCAAGATGGAAAGCAGTGAGGGCAAGACCATCACCCAGACAGGACTCATGGGAACCTTCCAATCACACTCCATCTCCGAGTCATAAGGAACTGAAAAGCAGATGAGGGTCCAGACACGTGTCTGGGCAGCTGGAGCTCAATTGTGAAAGGCTGGATGTGAAAGGGGGGATGTAAAGTCAAGGAGGATGCTCCTGAAATTGGAGGAAGAATCTGCCCCTCGATGTGAGGAGACTCAAAATAGAAAATCAATAAAATAGCCAGACAAAAAAGATCAGCTCAGTCTTCCTGGGTAAGGTCCAAGGGTGACAAACTAATTCCAGAAAATGAGGTCAACCTTCTCTAATAACCATAGCTACTGTTTGTGCTCCAGTGAGACATGCATGTGTGGAGTTCACCTCTCTTCTGTTTATAGATTTGATCTCTTGACCTGGAATTCAATGCCTCTCAGTTGATGCTGTTGTGTTGTGGTGGGCCACACTCTGCACCTTTATTGCACTGGCACCAATGTTGTCTTTATTTAAAGGATGAGGGAAAAGAGAAGAGCAGTGCTGAGATTGAAATCCAGCATCCATCTTCCCTGTCCTTCTAAACAACTAAATTCAATGCAACTCCTCAGTTAATTTTTTTCTGCCTCTTTTACTCCCAAAAGGGACCCCTAAAGCTACTGTTAACCTTTCTAGAGAGCACATTAGAGCAAGCCCAACAAAAGATGAGTTTCTTTGGTACCCAATTTAGAGCAAAAAGTGTTCCCATCATGAGTGGGATTTTGGAGGATCTAGGAGATTTGAGTCCTCACAGCATTGGTGAGCAGAGATATCTTGAAAGCTGATCTGGCCATGTGGTTTGAACCCATCTCAACAATGGGATAGTTCTTTATGCTTTGCCCAATCTCACTCGCTTTAGTCAAGGGTGAGGGACAGTCAAATCCCTGTTATGAGGTAGAATTACAGAATCACACAGAATGACAGAATCTTAAGGGTTGGAAGGGACCTCAAAAAATTATTCAGTCCAACCCCCTGCCAGAGCAGGACCACCTAGAGCAGGTCACACAAGAACTCATCCAGCTGGGTTTGGAATGTCTCCAGAGAAGGAGCCTCCACAGCCCATCTGGGCAGCCCCTGCCAGTGCTCCTTCACCTCAACAGGGAAGTTTTTCCTTATGTTTCTTTGGAATCTCTTCTGTTCCAGCTTGTACTCATTGCCCCTTGTCCTATCATTGGCCATCACTGAGAACAGCCTGGCTCTATCCTCCTGACACCCACCCTTTATGTGTTTGTAAACAATGAGAACACTCTTCAGTCTTCTCCATACCCACAATGACCCACAATGACCACCACCAGTAGTGAAGGGCTGTGTGAGGATGCACCTCAGACTCTGTATTCCCACCCTTGACTTAGCTATGCTCAGCCACTTCAGTCCTTGGATAGATCTTATTAATCCCTCTCCCAAATGGTTGCAGACAGGGCATCATCAAAGTGTGCAGGGTTATCCTTTGTCTCCCTGTGACAGCTTTTTCTCAGGATGTGGACAGCTGGGTTGGTTCAAAATACGTCACAGGCTTTGTGGCATTTGGTCCAGCACCTTCCTGCAAGCGCCAGGGATGCTTCTGCCTAATCCCAGTGGTCTTCAAGACCTGCCTGGACATGTTCCTATGCCACCTAATCTATGTGAACCTGCTTCTGCAGGGGAGTTGGACTGGATGATCTCTAAAGGTCCCTTCCAACCCTACTATTCTACGATTCTATGAAATCAGGAAGACAAGAAGAGAGGTATTTTCCTCTTGTGCACACATTGGTGGCTTGGTGGCATTGTGGTGGCCTTGAGCTGGCAAGTTCTCAGCAAGGAAATTTAGTTCCAATAGAAACCCAGGAAAAATGATCCGTGGAGAGGACCAGAAGGGGCAGTAACATCAGTTTAGGTTCCTAGAGAGGCTCGGACATTAGCACCGTGAGGAAGGCTGGAGTCCTCTTTAGCGTTTCCAGCACTTCATAAATTTCAGAGAGATTTAGGGCAAGGAGCCAGATGTTTGGGGAGAAATTCTGAACACTAAAGGCAAGTGGAATTTTTTTTTTTTTTGGGTAGTGTGTATTTTTTCCCATTAGCTGCAAGGCTATATTTAGAAGAGAGGGGGGGAGAGAGAGAGAGAGAGAGCACGAGAGAGAGATTAGGCTTTGCTTCATGTTCTGTAGTCACTCCAGTTGTTCTGCTTGTAGGAACAGATGTCTCTTTCCTGGGGTGATAGTATTCAGGTCCACGAGGACGTTTTCTTACCTGCAGCTCCTCTAACATAGAAGGGAGATCGAGCCAGAGGTAAGTCAGTCCATCGTGGAGGAAAGCACTGCAGTGAATGCTTTGGGATAACGGTCTGAGAGAAAGCTGGGGCTTTGGGATCAGAGAAGCGGCAGCAGGGGGGCAGGAGGGAATTACTGGAGACTGGACCCCAAGTTCAGAGTGGAAAGCATGGCTGTTGCAGCAGGCAGCTCTGGCAGTGAGGGCAGCGGAAAGGGTTCTGCACCAGACACGTGGATGAGCAGCTTGGAAATCCCCTGGCTCTATCCCTAAGGTAGGTGTGAAAGTCCATCAGGAGGTGCCTGATCTGGAAAAGGGCTGTGAGGGGCTTCTCCTGCTGTGAGCTTCCCTACTCTTGGGTTTTGGGGCAGTGCCATGATATTTGATCATTTCTCAAGGAGAAAGAGAGTGATGAAAACTGTGCAAAGCTTTCCTCCATTGAAAAGTACTATGTCAGCCCTTGTAAGGAGTGGGGAATGCCTTTGTATCTTTGTGTCTTTTTTGTTTGCATCTGTGTGTTCCCAACCATAATGAAATTTTGGGGAAATGTGTTCAGGCAGGATTTGGAAGCCAGGAGAGGAGACAGTGCACTGCCTGGCATGGGGTCAGCTGCAACTGGGGATGTTTCACCTCTGCTTGGTCATGCAGCAGGATGAGAGCTCAGCTCTAGGAAAGATGCTGTTTTCTATCTCTGAACCTGCTTGCTAGATCAGTTTAATGAGAAACAAATCCTTTCCAGGGTCCTTAACCAGGGTCCTTCAGAAATGCCCCCTGCTTTCATAGCAACACACCCACCGACAGCTCCAAGTTTCTTCCAGGTTAACCTAGAGAATCCAAACCTTGCAAATCCCTGAAAATCCTGGAAGCACAGTGCCTAGCAAAGGAAACGACAGAAACCAGCCTCCCAAAGGGTTAAGATCCAGTTATCCATCCTCAGATAACTCAGAAAACATCTGCTACCTGACCAGGTCTCTCATCTCATTTCATTCCCTGGGACCAGCCCAGGCATGGCCCCGTGCCTCAGTTTCTCCCTGCAGCCAAGAGAGCAACACAACCTGAAGCAAGGGCTGTGCTGCAGATATGGATCCAGGCTGAGCTGGTTTGCTGCCCATGGCACACCTAACCCCTTTCCCTGCTTCATCCCTTCCTGCATTGCTACCACCTTCACTGCCTCTGCTCCCTGGAGTGTGAGCATTGCCTCTTCTGTCCTACATCCCTGGGCCAGGCTGGATCCCAAGTACACCCCAACAGCAAACCTCTGTTGTTTCTCTTCCCCCCCTGTCCTTCTTGGGCTTTTTGCCAAGGGACAGAGGAAGCAAGCAATTGGAGACAGGAAGAGGGAAAAGTGCTAAAAGAATTAAAAATTCCCTTTTCAAAAGCAAGCAGCAATGCACAGGCCAGATGTTGCTCAGTTTGATCTCCTGTGATGTTTTTTTGCACTTGCCTATAAAGTTCCTGCATGAGTCTAGGTGGTAATTTTCACTGCAGGGCTCTCCTTCCACACAGCCATGATACTTGTTATTCCAAACTGATGTTTCTAGCAGTTTGTTCCCTTGCAACCTTGAAATGATGGATGGATTACTGTAATGTCAATGAAATCAAATGCATCTCTCTTATACCATTACAGCCTCTCCAAAAAGACAAGCACAAATCCATATCTAGTGATTGGACCTATAAAACTCCAAATCTATACGTTGCTTTCAGACCTAGATTTTGGGGAAAAAATACGCTAAACCCTTTTGTAAAAACTTTTCCCTCAAAAATTTATGCTTTCTCCTCACATTATACTGGTCTACAAAGGACAGAGAGGGATACTTGCAGGAAGTCATGCTCTGATTTCTCTTAAAGCATCAGAGCTACAAATACAGAACATCTACTGCAGAGATGTCACTTCACGCTCCCTTGTGACAGATGGCACCTGTTACTAGCCCTGACAGGCTATGAGATATTGGCCTTTTAAAGGCTAACTGCATGATTTATAGAGCATCCACCAAGACATTTAATATTTCTGTCACTCCAAGGCCACGATCTGGCAACACAGAAAAGGGCGACATGAAAAATGTGACGATATCAATGAAGAGGTGTAGGTGTCAAACCTTTTCAGGAGGGACTTTTCTACTCAGTGTGGTATAAACAAGCAAGTGAAGGCATAAGCCCTTTATTAGCACTTCAAAGTGACCAAGTAAGATGTGCTGAAGGACCTCTGGGTTCCCACCGTTGTTAGGCGCATGTTTGCAGGTGAGGAGAGGCAATGTATGGACAATCCCACTTGTTTGTCTGCTTGTACTTGTACATCTCATAGAATCATAGAATGGTAGGGTTGGAAGGGACCTTTAGAGATCATCTAGTCCAACCCCTCTGCAGAAGCAGATTCACCTAGATCAGGATCTGGGCTCTCTCTTTCAAAGGCTGAGGCATTACTGCTGCAAATGGGTGTAGAGGAGGTATAAGTTGATCAGAAATCTGTCAGCATGTGAATTCCTTGCCCTGTGTGTCTTTGGGAGTTTCATTCCATACTTTGTATGCATGTTCAGGACAGGGCTGGGGAAGGACCATGCAGATCTTTCCAAGTTTTAAAATCAATTGCCTCTGAGGTGTCCAGGACCGGTGATATGTCACCTGGTTTTAAGCAGCAGTTCAAGTCTAGATGCAGAGAGTGAGCATCTGGGCCAAGCCAAGTGGCCTCGCTCCCATTGAGGTCACTTTGCTCCTTGAAGAATGCAGTTGAGAGAGTTGTGCTCTCTCTCTTCTAACTGGCGGTGATCCCTTATGGCCTAGGACGACCTTTGGGACTAAATCAATGCTTGGGCACCCATAGTCTATTTCTTGTCCTCAGCTGAACCAGGCATTTGGGTACCTCACTCTCAGAGGGTCTGGTTTGGACCTTGGGCTTGCTGAGGAACGTGATGTCCACCCATGTACATACACATCACTGAACACAGCGTGGTGGGTAGTGCTCAGATCACAATTCACTCATCACCCATCAGCAGTAGAGCCTTGGAGATGAAGGACCACTTGTGGGCTAAGTGGGCACAGAGGCAGGAGACAAAAGGCTCAGTAGCACATCAGCAACAGCAGCCCAACAGCCCACATTGCATTGGCCTCCATACACCTGTAGTATGTGGTTGCTTGTATGTCTTGAAGACCAACTCTTGGCTATGCCTGGGACTGGACATTGAAGTTTTTCCTCTGGCCAGATAGGAAATCTGATTCACATGGTCAACTTTAGAGATGCAAAAGTCACCATCACACCCTTAATTACACGTGGGGTCATGTCTGGTCAGTGCAGACATTAGGCAATTAGTTATCATCTGTCCCCAGTCAGGCTGGCTCTGCCATGGAGAAGGTATGATTGGTGTAAACCTGAAACTATTTCACTTCAGGAAAACAAGGACAGGCAGGCAATATGTTCTCTTTGAAAAGAAGCTATGCAGCCCTGTTTGCAGTGTTTCAGTGCCAAAGCAACAGTGAATCTGTGAGGAATAAGACCTAAATGAAAGGATGTGTGGTGGAGCTTGCTAGCAAACTCCTTGCAGGTTCCTATTAGAGGAAGCAAGGATCCTTGTCAGTCCCTATTTGTATCTCTCTCTGATCTGATTTCCTCCATCCTCCTAACGGTTTTTTAATCTGTTGGCCAATTTCAACCATAATTTGGCAGAAGGGAAAGATCACCTCAATTTTCAGGCAATTAGGCAGCAAAGAGAGGAGAAAGTCAATCAAGTGTCAGAGTCAAGGGAAGAGCTGGAAAGTAAGTGCTTGTTAAGGCAGCTAAGTGTCCACATGGGAGAGCTGTAACAAGCATCTTAACCAGGATAAAGCATCCATCCAGCCCTGTAAGCCACTGGCAAGACATGAAAAGGTAAGAAAGCAGGTGTCAGTTAATCTGACACTCACAGAGCTATGTGGTTTGTGTCTCCAATACCTTTTATTTCCACCACATTGGAGGGGAAGGAACAGCTCTGTACTGGGTTTTACTATTTCTCACTGCAATTCCCCAGCAGTCAGGTGTTTCACACACTCTGTCCACATTCAGACCTGGAGACCTCTAGGAGAGAAACGAGTGAGTGGAGAGATCTGATGCTCACAAATACAGGATCCTCCCCACCATGGGATCAGCCTTATTTCTGTTCAGGGTGGGATTTTTCTCCCCCAGACATTAGCTCCTTTCTCACAGCCTGAGACTAGACTGGCATGAGCTTTTCCCTTTCAGCAGCTGGATTCATTCCCTTTCTCTCTCTTTCTCCCTCCGTTCCTGATGTCAGCAAATCCACCCTCCCCAGGCTGAGCATGAGGCACACAGAACAAGCTCTACCACACATAGGGCAAGGTCCTCGATATGCACAAAAACACCATATTTGGCCAGTTTGAGCCAGAGTTGAGTGAGAGCTTGCCAGCAGGAGAATCATATAATTTAATCCGAAAGAGAGTGAGTTTAACCCTTCATTTATAAATATGATGATAAATGGCCCAGGAAACTTTAAACACGGAAAGGCTGCAAAACTAAACACATGCTGCTGCCATCCTAGGCAGCAGAGTAATACTAGCAGGCAGGAAAAGGTGAGGGGGACAAGGGGGATAATGGAGGAACCAGATTGCCATATCAGATGTTCTCATTCAGGATGGGGAGATGAGAAAAGCTGAAGCTGTTTATACTGAAACTGCTCATTAATGCACTTTTCTTCTTCCTGATGGCAGTGCATAGCTCTCTGGGCCTGCATGCAGAGATCCTATCTGCACACACCAATAAACAACCCTTTTGGAGAGCAGTTAGGACAAAGCTCAGTTGTCTGACCTGCCTTTTCTTTTGTATCCTATTACTTGAATTGCTGAGCCAAATCCAAGAGTGCCCCAGGTGAAGGAAGTGAACCATAACTTCAGCAAGTAGAGGGTGAGGCTTAAGGCTGACACCGAGTGAAAAAGTTGGGTGGAATGAAATCCAAGATGGTCAAAGATATCCTCCTGGGGCAGACAGAGCACTGAGCTGCCCACACTAAGCACACAAGTGTGATGCCAAGCAGCAAGTGAAGGAGAGAAGAGGCTGCAGGGCCTGGTTTTAGCACACTGACCATCTGTTTCCTCTTTGGCCCAAGAATGATGGAATTGGTCGTGTCACATTACAATGAAAAAGTATTTCAGAGCAAATCCCCCTCTCCCAGTGCTGAGCAAGGACCTTTATCAGAACGAAGGAAACCAGGTCAGCTTCCAGTCTCCGTCCCTCCCCTTATCCCATTGCTACCCACATGCCTACTGTACTTTTAAGGAAATGCTACCCACAGTCTCACAGCCAGACAGACAAAATCCAGCCTGAGAGGTATAATATCTAACAGCATAGGTCAGCTAGCGTGGTCAGACAGCCTTCAGAAGGATGCATGTTTACCCCTCTTGGGCTTTGCAGATTGGCAGCTCCAAGAAACAGGAACTGCATGGGAATCTGGGGGGCTGAGAGCTAAATTGGGCATGAGGAAGGCTGAACTTCAAACTTTAAAGATTTTAAGAAGGGAGTTAGCACAAGGGCTGTTTGCTCTGTAAGCAAAGGTAATTCTGGTTCTCGTAGCTCTGTATGAGTTCATGCCAGAGCAGCAAGCAATAAATAGTACCAAAAATGGCAAAATAAAGGTTTACAAGGGCTTCAAAGCTTCCCATGTATCCAGCCATGACCCTCACTGCTTGCTGTATGCCACCACTCCACAGTGATAGGTAGCTGAACCAGCTCACTTGAACACCTGCATGAGTATTTCTGATGGCAGAGAGACCTGGTTGATGTAATTTTTTGCCTAAGGGTGGGAGGGGGAATTGGAGATCTCTGGGGATATTTGCTTTTCCTCAGACATGAGGTCACGCTGCCACTCTGTGCCTTGTGCAGCCTGCTGCAAAACTGGGCAACGGACCTTTGTCAAGTGCTTGGAGACCCACAATGGAAAAAATACTTAGTAGCTGTTAACCAGGGGTTTGGTCCAGCTCCATCTCGTTAAAAGCACTCAGAGGAATGCTGTTTCTTTGCCAGTCCAGCTCTCTGTCCCTTTAGTTTGTGAGCCATGAGATGAGGGCAGTCCCACAAAGAAAGGAAAAGGCCATTCACCCAAACATCCATCAGTAACAATCTGATTAGAGGAAGACTTTTCCCACCACGGTCCCAGAGGCAGCTTTTCCACAGCCTGTCAAGGAGGAAACCTTCAGCATTATTTAAATTTGTTCAGAATTCTTTCATGTAGCTGCTTTGGTTTTGAGGTCAGACAGGGCAGAAAAGGACTGGGAAAAGACACAAACTCTTAATTCAGTTTCTCATTTGCATATTCATTTTGGAGGAAAAAGGGTTACCTGTTAAGTTTTTAACAGTTTGCAATATCTGCAATTTATTTCTCTGCACATGGGGCTCTGGATGAGGTGACTATATAAATCAACACAATGTATATGGTGATGATTTTCATCTCTGTCCATGGACAATACTCATAGTGGATCCTTTTCTTTTAGTCTGTAAATTGCCCTGCATCCCTCAATAGCATTCTAGGGATGAGGGACATTTGAATGGATTTGGAATTACTGATTGCACTGAGGCAGGAAAGCTAAAACAGAAGATGAATATCAGGTGCATATGATAAAGGATCTGAGACTGAAGAAAAATCTCGCAGAGGAGGCAAGCTGCTAACAAGATGTAAAATGTAGATGTTGGGTCACCAAGATGATCGAGGGGCTAAAACATCTCTCCTATGAGGAAGGGCTGCAAGACCTGGGGCTGTTCAGCCTGGAGAAGACTGATGGGGGGATCTTATTAATAGTTATAAGTATTTAAAATTTGTTTGTCAAGAGGATGGGGCAACACTTTGTTGTCTCCAGTGACAGGACAAGGAATAACGGGCATAAGCTGGAACACAAAAAGCTCCACTTAAAGCATAAGGAAAAACTTCTTTGCTGTTGAGGTGAGTGAGCCCTGGCACAGGCTGCCCAGGGATGATGTGGAGGCTCCTTCTCTGGAGGTTTCCAAACCTACCTGTGTCCTTTGATCGAGGGGAACCTGCTTTGGCAGGGAGTTGAACTAGATGGTCTCTAGAGGTCCCTTCCAACCCCCAGCATTCTATGATTCTATGAAAATCAGAGCAAGCAAACAGTGCCTTAGAATTACAGTAAAATGCATGTACATCTCAATACACTCTAGTGCATTCTGAGGGATGAGATGAGTGGTTTTGTCTTGTCCCCTTGCTCAACGGTCTGTATGGACATGGATATACAAGGTCACCTGGCACCCAAGGGGCAACGAAGACTTTATTCTTTGGTTTGTACTGCTGCAGTGGCTTCCACAGTGCTCCTCTTGACAGCATCTGCAAAGAGAAATCTGGGAGCAGGTCCAGACATCTGCTTGTTTCACTTTGTTTTTGTAATTAAAGAGCAAAACAAATAAGCAGAGCAGATGAGATGGTGAGAATATTAGAAAATGGGCCAGTGTTCTGCTTCCTCCCCATGCATATTTCTCAGGTGCCAGACCTTGCAACTCCACTACCTCCAGCCAGTCTTGGGTCCAGTTTTTCTTGTTGTTCACTAACAGAGTGCTTGGCACAAAGTGTAAAGAAACAAGACTCTTCCCCAGGAGCCTGGAGGCTCAGTCAGACTGAGACAAAATAATACGAACACGTGTGCGGCTTTGGCTGCCCCTGGAGTTCAGTGCAGGGTGAGGTAATGTGGTCACTCCTGATGCCTCAACATCTCCAGTTTCTTCTGGAGATGGTCTCAGGGTCAAAAGTGGACAGAAGTAAGGACTGCTCCACTTTGCCCAGCAGTTCTTTGGGACATTATAGGTTGTCTGACCACAAGCTTCAGGATTGCAGTCCTGCAGCATAACCTGGCACTGGGTTTGATCTCAGGAGGGCTTTATGTTTGAGCACTTGGTATTCCAATAGACAATTCTATTACTTGGGCTTGAGTGGCCACCTAAAGAGAACAAATTGCTATTTGATTATAAATATCCTTCCAAGTCCAGCTTAAACAAACAACTTTTCCTTTCACACCACTTCCATAGACTAGATCAGAGGCAAGAAGAAACCAGAGCAGTCACCAGACTCCAGGCCAACAGACCTAAGCTCCATCATGATGGTAAAATCACTTCTCCATGAATTTCCAGAGAGAATTTCACACCTGGTCTCCTAAATTCTCAGTCCTATTCTCTGCTTTTGCTCAATAAATGTCCTGCTCCATGCTCTGCTGGCTTGAATGAGCCACGACGAGGCTGTAGCATCCTACAAGGACTCTTGATCTTGAATGTTGACTATTTTACCAAACATACTTCATCCCCAGCCCTCTCCAAAGTGAGAAGAGATAAGAGAGAACCCGTGCTTTGATCACTAACACAGCAGTCCCCTACAGCAGCCTGCCTGGCCATGTCCTATGACCTCATTCACCAGTACAGCCTGGAAACTGTTCTACTTGAAAGGACATGGTGGTGTGATGGATGTTAGGCTGAAAAAGAACCATCAAGCAGCCTGCACTCACTGCAGACAGGGAGAAGTACACACTGTGCTACGTGAGAAGATTCATAGTCAGCAGATGGAGGGGACATATCACTAGTGAGGTGTCTGGTTTGGGACCACATCTCTCAGCAGAACATTGAAAAACAGGAGAGAGTCCAGCAGAGGCCTTACCAGGATGGGAGGAATGCACCAGCTGGAAGGTGTCTTGGTAGAGGACATGAGGATCCAGGTGAACATCAAGTTGCACATGAGAAAGAAAGCCAACAAATCTCCCAGGTTGCCTTAGGATGAGCACTACCAGCAGGCTGAAGGAGGTGATCATTCCCCTTTACTCAGCACTGGTAAGACACATAAGGAACATTGTGTCCAGCAAATGCACAGAGACTTGGGAATCTCTTCCCCTAAGTCTCAGTTCCACAGCTCTTTATCCCAGAGAGCTGGAGGCCACCTGCTTTTGTCAGGAGATTTGGAGGAATTCAAGAGCTTGAGAGTTACAGCTAGCAGGGATTTGTAGTTCATTAGCCCAAGAAGCAAGATTTTGGTGGCTGGGCAGGCTTTGACACTTGTCAGGCAGGCTCAGAGCTGATGTGATACTCTCCGGACCCAGTTAGGACTGTCCCTGCAAAACATTTGCTTTTGGCCAGCAGGAACTCTTCTGAGGATTCCCTTTTCACTGGAAGGTTTCTGATCTAGGTAGCTTACTCCTTCACTTTGTAAGTGGCAGCCAGCAGCTTGAAGCATCTCACAGGCAGTGGGACATCTTTGGTCCATCCTCCCAGTCCTCATAAGCAGTAACAAGCACTAGAGGAGGCAGAAAGATGAGAGATGCCTGGGGGAGCTGGATATCCCAACTCTCTTAGCAATCCCAGCCTTCCTGGTTGAGGTCCCGTGGATTCTGCGAGCGCTGGAGGATGTGTTTGCAGCTCCTTGTCTCCTAGCCTTTCGACGCTTGGCTCTTTGGTAGCAGGGATTTCAAACCCTCATAACTCAAGGCTTTCAGCATCATTCTCTGCTGATTCAAGCTGATTTTTTAATCTCAAAGTCCTGTTGAACCGCTTTGAGATATTCCAGATATTTCTCAACCATTTATTTTTATTGAAACCAGCCAAGTCTCTGTATATATTGGGCTCTTTTTTCTCTCTTTTTTTTAAATCTTTTTAATACACAAATCAGTTTAAAATAGTGTATAAGTCAGGAATGATTTGCAAATTAAACTGTCAAAGCCTGGCAGGAGTAGCAGCTGACGGCCTTGGTTTGAAATCTCCCGGCTGCTGTTGCTGTGAGTGCAAATCTCTAGAAGATGCCACAAAACCTGCTGGTGCTTCCCTGGAAAATTCAGCCATTCTTTGAGATAAAAAAAAAAAAAAGTCTTACAGTTCCTGAAAATGCTGCTGCATGTAACTCTCTAAAGGGATCAGCTGGCCAAGAGAAAGGATGTGATATTTTAGGAGTCAGAGGCTGGGGCTATAGTTGTCCTAATAGGTTGGGGGAATGTCTTCTGTCTGACAGCACAGTCCTGCTCCCATGGCAGGGCAGGAAGAGCATCCAGTTGGGAAGAAGCTGCTCTGATGGAGGAAGGGCTCAAAAATATAAACACCATGTTCAGGTTTGAGGCCTCATCTGGAGTCCTGTGTCCAGTGCTGGGTTCCTCAGCTCAAGAGGGACAGGGAACTGCTGGAGAGAAGCCAGCACAAGGCCAAGATGATCAGGGGGCTGGAGCATCTTCCTTACGAGGAAAGGCTGCAGGACCTGGGGCTCTTTAGTCTGGAGGAGACTGAGGGGGGAGCTCATTCATAGTTACAAATATCTCACTGATTGTGTCAGGAGGTTGGGGCAGCACTTTTTTCTATTATACCTAGAAACAGGACAAGGGGTGATAGGATGAAGCTGGAACACAAAAAGTTCCATTTAAACACAAGAAAAAACTTTAGTGTTTCAGTGAGGGAGCCCTGGCCCAGGCTGCCCAGGGAGGCTGTGGAGGCTCCTTCCTTGGAGGTCTTCAAGGCTTGCCTGGACATGTTTCTGTGTGACCTGATCTAGGTGGACCCGCCTCCGCAGGGGAGTTGGACTAGATGATCTCTAAAGGTCCCTTCCAACCCTACCATTCTATGATTCTATGAAACTAGACTTGGTAGGAGCCTCATATTGGCCTGACCCTCCTTGTCATAGCAGAAGGTGTTCTGTGCCCTCCATGAGCATCAATGCCTCGTGCTTGGATTTGGCAGCCCTCTCTATTTCTCTAGGCTGTTTTCCACATGACTGGCTCAAAGATAACCACGTGTAGGTCCCCCGACTTTCCCTTCTCCTTTGCCCTCCTCAGCATAGTTCACATCTCTGTTCTTGCTCAGGCCTTAAAACTACTTTTGCACAGGGCAGAGGGAAAGAAGCTTGAAGACAGTATAGTGTGTCTTCTCCAAAACATGCTTCTGGAACTACTGGAAGACAGTAACTGTAAATCCAAGTATTTTCCTAGGGGGAGATGCTGGCAGATGAGGTGCTCAGAAAATACAGCAATATCTGTGACTACTGAGGATGTACAAATAGATTGGTCAAAATATTCTTAGGTGCCAATATTTTGAGCACTAAGAAACATTGAGATGCTCATCAATATAGCACTGTTTCTTTTCTTCCAGATGGCTGGGAAGTCAGTGACCATGCCGACCTCTTCCACCCAGCTACCAGCCCTTGGCTCTGTCAACTCCACCCAGCAACCCAACTCCAGCATCTACTTGTTCTCCAAGTTCATCCACCCTGACAAAGAACTGTACACAGAATTTTACAGCCTGTGGATTGCCCTGATGGTGGTCAATGCCATCATTTTCCTGGTGGGTGTTGTGCTGAACAGCTTGGCGCTGTACGTCTTCTGCTTCCGTACCAAGACAAAAACCACCTCTGTTATTTACACCATCAACTTGATTGTTACTGATCTCTTAGTGGGCTTTTCCTTGCCTGTCAGGATCATCATGTTCTACAGTGCTGGGGACTGCCTGAATTGTTCTTTGGTTCATATATTTGGCTACTTTGTCAACATGTACTGTAGCATCCTCTTCCTGACGTGCATCTGTGTTGATCGCTACCTGGCAATCGTACAGGTGGAGGCCTCACGTAGATGGAGGAACCCCACCTGTGCCAAGGGGATTTGTGTCTTCATTTGGGTTTTTGCCACTGTGGTGACTTTCTCCATCCTGACTATGGCAATACAGTTTGCTGAGTGCTGCCTCGCCAAGATTCTGGTCCTCATGGTCTGCGAGTATTTCTTCCCCCTCATCATAATCATCTTCTTCACCACCAGGATTATGTGTGCTCTGTCCAAGCCCAGCCTCATGCACCAGAGTCGGGAGAGGAGGATGAGAGCTGTGCAACTCCTTATCACCGTCCTCATCATCTTCATGATCTGCTTCACTCCTTTCCATGTGCGACAAGTAGCAATCTCCATCAACCCAGACATGCCCCATGACGTCAGCCTCCTCGTCTACCATGTGACAGTGACCCTGAGTAGCCTCAACAGCTGCATGGATCCCATTGTCTACTGCTTTGTCACCAATAACTTCCAGCTAACCATGAAAAACATCTTCAGGAAAACCGAGCTAGAGCAAGCCAATGTGGACATCCTGGGTATGAACAAGAACTCCAAGAGCTCCAACGCAATCATCGCCTTCTCAAACACAATAGGAAGCCCTATGAGCTTGCCATCACCAAGCAGTGTCCAGATATAACCCACATCTGATGGGACACGCTGTAGAAAGCCAGTGTAACGATGCTGGAACATTACTAGGATGCACAGTACTGTTGTCTTTGACCTCTTTGTTTTTTAGGCTGAGGTTCAGAATGACAGTGATGGAATCTGTTCAAGAACATTGTGGCCTGTTTGGAAAAATGGAACTTGCAAGTGCTCTTAGTACCAATACAAAAGAGATTCTATTAATTACTGTTCCCAACAGGAAAGTTTTCTTTGTATTTTAATACAGACACTTTGCTAGTAACAAATGCTTTGCTGTGGTTTTCTTTTTGTGTTTGACATCACAATGCAACACTCTTAGAATGACTTAGAGATCAGGAAATCTCTGTTTTCTGTGAAAGCTCTTAAGCCTTAGGCATGTGATAAAAGTCAAGGATATGAGGGATGTTTCCAGAGCTATCCATTACAAAGACTTTGGATGCCAATAGAGTGGGAAAGAAAGTATTCTAATCCATCTGTCACTAGTAACTACTCATTTGTTTCTGAGAAAGTCTGAACATTCTTAGGGAAAATAAGATGAAGCCAAGCAGAAAAGTTTCCTCTGGCTATTTCAGCTATAAGAAAAAAATACATGTGGGTTTGTGTTTTCACACACATTGTCTGGGCTGGGGAGAGGTTCAGGATATGTTCTGTCTTTATTCAAATCAGTAAATCATCTAAACTACAGATGAGCATACAGAAAAGCTGTGAAACTGAACATGCTCTCCAGCAAACTCTGCTGCTCTGCTCTCTTTCCCAGAATAATAACCAAGATGAAAAGCAGAACCAGGCAATGATGCTCTACTACTCTTGTTTGATATTTCTTCCTGGCATGCTGTAAAATCAAGGCATGCTGTCCTAATTCCCACTATCAGTCCATTCACTCATTCACTTCAATGTTGATGCTACCAAGGACAGGAAAATAACCCATCTCGGGCATCTAGGTTGAAATTCACCCTGGTACAAAGTCACTAGAGAGAGTTAAGAGTTGTATTAAAAGGGCATCTGAGGCTAAGGGTGCTGCAAAATTTTGTCCACAGGGCTGGGTGAAAGTTTTAGATCACACTGCACCGATTATGTAATGTGAATACAAAAGAAATATCCTGGGAAAACAGCAAAATCTGCAGCATGAACAGCAATAACTGTTGTTCTTGCTCCATGTCTCCTCCCTCACATGACTATTGCCCCTCCAGCTGGAAGGCCACTACGAATTCATCAAGCCCAGAGAGCAGCTTCCCCCAGCTCTCACTGGTGTCTGCAGGATTTATGGTTGGTCCAAGCTTGAGAATCCTAGAGAGAGCACTCTGCTTCCCCATGGTGTGACCAGGGGACAGCCATGCCAGGAACACAGCCAATGCTTCAAACTCTCTCTTGCAACCGAGTTTACAAGAGTTTGCCTCTGGCAATAGATGTGTTTCCCCCCACCTGTTGCTCTGACCAAGTCAATAGTACTACAAACTGAACAGCCAACATCACTGCAGTACAGGGATCTATCCAGAGATGAGTATAGTTGTCCCTGGGAGCACTTGGTGTCCCAGTTCCTGCCCCAGGCAGTGCTCATGGATGATGGAGCTCATGGAAGCAGAGACCTCTCAGCTGAGTGACCCTGGCCTCCATGCTGCCTGTATCTCCAGGGACATAAAAGCAACCCAGACACCATCTGCACATGGAGACACTTTAATGCACACATCTTCCTCTAGTACCAAAGTCTCCCAAGGGAAGGACTCAGTTGCCAACAGACCAATGTGGGCTGTCACCACACCTCTAGCTCCTACTGCACAAAACTGTGATTCTCCTGCAAGTCCTGCACTGTCCCAATGTCCTTTCCCTCAGATATCCCACAGCATTCCCTTCTACTTGGGCAGCTGGGTCCTGTGCCTGACATAAAATGATGTATCTGTAACCTCCAGATGGGCAGTGTTCAGTTGGACCTGCAAGTCTCACCTAGAACATCAGCACGATGCTGTCAGGTCATTGCTAATGTAGGACCTCTTTGAGGCTTTCCCAAGCAATACAGCTGACTCAGTGCCCTTTCATTGGGAGCTCTGTTCCTTTCAAGAGGATTTTCCTTCCAAGTGGTTGTGATGAGGGCCACCAACACCCACGAGATGCAAGTCTGTTGTCCTGGCTGGTGTTTCCCATTCTAGACAGTCACAAGCATGGTGAGGTTTCCCAGGGCCCAAAGTGGACTGTGTTTTCCTTCTGCCTCATCTATTTCCTTATTCATCTGTAAATCACTGTCACGGGCACCTAACAGCTGACACCACCTTCTGTTAAATGATACATCAGCACACATTGGATTAGGATCTGGCTTCTCAGCCAGACTGGCCACTTCACATTTCTGCCACCATTTTCCACCAGCCCTTCATGTGGAGGAGACAATTTACAGCACTTCCTTGCAAAAACCCAAAAGCTCCTGTCCACCAATCTGCAAAACCCTCTTAGACTTTTCCGTGCCATTTAAGCATGTAACGAAAACGTGTGTCACATATCCAGAGATGTTAACAGCACTACTCTCTTTGGCCAAGCCTACTTCAGAGAAACAAAGAAAAATACGAGCTCAGTGTGTAGTTTATTTTAGTTTCTATCTTCCAACAAGCTACAGCTTCACACCTCCCCTTTGTTTTTTTTGCTATCAGCAGTATTTTTGCCATATACAGAAATGTCTTCACATCTTTCTCAGTGTAGTTGCTCATTTGAGGTCAGTATAAAATCTCTGTGATTATTTGCTTAGGTTTTTAAGTTGCTAAACAGGGTCTCAGTGGAAGCTCTGTCTTTCTGCTGTGAACTTTACTCCCAGCAGTCTGAATTCCCTTTACTGTCAATCTATTATTCACTCCTCATAAAACCACCTGAGACTGGATAATTATCTTTATTTCATAATGTGCCTTATTCAGAGCTTTCAGGGTTCCTTCTTCATTTTGTACCAGCTCCAAAGCAGAGTCTGATTCCTCATCTTATCAAGGATACAGTCTCCAAAAATTGGAAAGAGGTGAAATCATTCACAGATTAGCTTTTTTTTTTTCCCATGACTTTTTCTTCTCTTTGTTTAAACCATATTGTTTACATCTCTTTCTTCCCAGGGTCCAGCAATTGCCAAACTTCTGCCCTATTTCAAAGCACTTATTTCTGCCCAGGGCACAAAATGGAAAAACAGAACTGAAACCACAGGTGTCATCAGAAATACTCTCCCAAATGGCACAGTTTTAGTGGGCACAATCTGCAATATCCCTCTGCTCAGGGTTATCTCCTTGGGTTGCCTCTTGGTGATTACTAACAAGGAATGCAATAGTCCTGATCCTACCCCAACCTGCCCTTTTTCTGATGAGAACAGCACAACCAAAACCACACATGACAGAGTAGGGAAGTCTCCAAGGGCGATATGAGTAACTCCATGCATCATTAAACACATTGAGAGGATGCTAAAGTAAAGCACATACAAGTCAGCTTTTACAAAGCAATCTTTTATGCAGAGTATTTAAAGATTTAGATGCCAAATTCCCAGTGGTTTAAAAAGAAATCAGTCACTTAACAGTCTTTGAGGACCTGGAGCATTACTCAGAGGCTGAAATAGCAACAGGGAAGGATGGGCATTGCATATCATACTATCAGCACCATGTTTGTGGTAGACAGTGTTCCCTAAAGAGCTTAACAGCAATAAAGAGCTCTGTAAAATGCCCTGACCTTTCAGGGGAATTAACAGCATTCATTCCTCTTTGATGTGCTCTGATTCTCTTGTGCAGATAAAATCCTATAAAGTGAATTCAAAATATCCTCTTCTCCCAGCTGCCCAGAGGTTAGCAAAAAAATAAAAAAGATCATGAAAAAGCTCACTTGTGTTTCTTAGGATCTCAGCTACTGCTGTGACAAGAGATCTCTGCTAACCATGAGCTGCCTGGCTCACAACACACAGATGTCTGTAGTCTTTTGGCATGCCAGGGGATGAGTATCCAGCCTCTTTCTCTTCCTGCTGTGTGTCTCACCTGTGGTGCATCCAGCACAGACCATGTTTCAAAGCACTGCTGTCTTTGCAAGGCATTTCCTGCTACAGCCCTCAAACCTGTAGCAAGGCAGAGATGCAGAATATCCAGCCCTCAGTCACACTGCAAACACAGCTGGGCCCACCAAAGCTGAAAAACTCCAATTCTGTAGCAGAAAATGAGTCCCTGATGCCACCCATGGGGTTATCTGCCAGACTAGCTTCCTCCTGGGCTCTGAGCAAGATCCACCCCTTCTCCATAAGCATCTTGATAACTGCAAAGAGGAAACAGCACGACTATGTGCGAAGGCAATGTCTTCCTTCCTTGTCCCTTTGGGTTTTGCTGTCCCTCAGATGTGTGCACAAAAGTTTCATTAGCCAGCCTAATCAGCATTAATAAGTACTTTTAGAAGGTGTAGGCTCAACTTTCAGAAAGGCTGAGGAAAGTGGAAATGGCCATGTTAGGGCTGTGAGCACAGGTGACCTGTATTAGCACTGAGCCTGCCGCCCTGCCTGTTCTGTTCCTGCCAGCTGCCTCATTCCAGCTGTAAGGGCAGGAGTGGCTCTGGGCAAGGATCTGGAAGGAGAAGAGCCAAGTCTGATCCCCACAGCTGCTCCAAGACAAGGGAAGATGAGGAAAACATTGCTGAGGAACCAGAGCCACAGGTAAAGTAATAAGAGAGGAAGGAAAGGAAAGAGAGCCAATGGGTTAAACAACAAATGGAGCTGCACCGAAAAGGAGGGCTGATGAGAATAAGGATGAAGAAACTAATGCAGGAGAAAGCAGCCAGGGAACACAGGGACATGAAATCCAGCAAAGGATGATATAGGAAAACAAGTAAGGGCTTGGCTGGCTTTTTCTCCCTTCTGGGCATAATTAGTCTGAAAACAGGAGCTCTGGGGAGAATTCCAGTGCTTGGATCAGAGCTGAAAGACTCCCATTTTAGGAAGAAAACATCTAAAAGCAGAGCACTTTATCCCCTTCACATGGTGAGGCCCAGGAAAGGGACAAGAGTGATTTCCCCAAACTGTCTGAACTTTTGTGGTCTTGGAGTAGTAGACGGAAAGCTCCCCTGTGTGCTGAGAAATAGGAAGAGGGCTTTCACCCAGCCACCCTTGGGAAGAGGGTGCAGGAGGGGGTCTGGAGCAGTGTGCATGCTCATGGACTAGTAGCAGCATCCCTTGTATATGCTGGCTATGTGATGAGCAGGATTGTGATGGGAAGTGCTGGGTAATGCTCATGCTAGATGCTGCCACCTGACTTAATAGGGACTTAATAGGGATGCAGAGGGGAATACCCACTGCCATACTCACCCACCTCCCATTTCTCTGATCCTTCTTTCCCACATGGAATTCCTCTTCCTTGTGTCCCCTGTCTGATCCATCCCCATTCTCTTTGCTGCAAGACTCTGTCCCTGTATGTTCCCAGGTCTCCAGACTTTATCTGAAGAAAAGCCTCAAGTTCTGCTATCCTGGGTTTGTTTACATTACAAGGTGTGTAGCCACAAGTCAGCTGCTCTCAGAGATATGCAGGCTGCTGTTTAACTCTGCTGGCTGTCCACACAATCATCTACACAACTGTCTCGCACTAAGATGAGAAGAGGACATTGCACTGGCAGAGTCCTTTACCTTGGATGAAGAATTAAGTTGGCTTAGACCTGGCTCCATCCCTCCTGTATACCCAGCAGATGCTGCCAAAAAAGAAACCACACAACTTCCCTGACAGAGATGTGAGATTCTCTGCTTTTACTATCTGTCAATGCTGGCAAGATATCAAGGTCTTAGTTCATGAAACTATCCTTCTTCGGGATGCCTGACTGTAGTGTCAGGGATAAGATTAATTTAAGTATGTGTTGGAGTTTTAACACAAGTGATTTTGCTTTTCCTTCACAGCTGTATGTAGACTTAACAACCCAACTCACGACTGAGGTTCTCCTTTCCAGTTGCCCATACAAGAAGAAAGGGCCTATCAAAAAGAAACAAAGACAAGTTTACAGGCAATCTCAGTGAAAGTTCCAAGAGAGAAGCTTCTCTTCTGTCAAGCCAACAAGCAGGTGAGTGACACTCTCCCAGCTCCATTCCTCTCTTGTTCCTGCCTTAATAAACCAAAGTCTTCCTACTGGGAAGGGCAGATTGCTGTCCATCACTCATCAACACAAGGCCACAAGAAAAGCAAAGGGAAATATTTACCATAGATGTTTAGTTTAAACTCCATTAATAGCAGGATATTAAACAACTGGCAGCCATTGTGGGTCTGCTTTCTTCCCTGAGTTGACAATATAAGGCCACGTTGGCAACAGCCCACCAAAAAAGAATGAAACGTGCTTAGGACCACAAGGAAAGATGAAACATAGGGATAACATGGACAATACCTTTTGACTTTGTTTGAGCTGGACAAAAAATCTCTTTACCTGCCTCCTTCCAGCCTCACTATCCATTCCATTCACGTCTCCCAGGTAACACATCTGACTTGCAGCTGCTGTAGAAGGGCTGAATGGGATGTGAGGAGCTGATTTTCCTCGAGTGTTGTGCTCTTGGCTGTAAGGTGTTATTGAGTAGATGGGGTACAGCATGTAGACCTCTTGTAAGGAGTGAAAGGGGTCACTTCAAGAGAACTGACTAGAAGCTGCTCATGGATAAATGTGGGAAGAGGTCAGAATGGGCTGCAGTGCCACACGTCAGTGGGCGTAAATGTGATCCAGAGCCTGGTTCTCATATGGGTTGTGGAGGGAAATACATTCAAGCACCAACTGATTCTCAGTCAGCCATGTAGAGATAAGCAATGCTCCATGAATGTGTAAATCTACCAGAACAGGTTTCATTTTGTCCAAATATCAATTCAGAGCTCTAATACAAACATGTCTCCTTCAACCATGTCACTTTTGCTCTTCTCAGTAGGAATGGACAAAACACAAGTACTGGTCTGAGCTACAGCCCCAAAAGAAGCCTTCTTGGGAATGCCCTGAAGGCCTTGTCTCTCTCTCCTCGGCAGAAGATCCCTTGGCTTCTCTTTTGTCCTTCGGTGGACTTCAGCAGGGTTTTCCTGAGATGACCTTAGAGCAGCAAAACAAAATTCCTTCTGTGTGGGTCAGGCACTCAGGAGAAAAATAACAAATTTTACTCAAAGCAGCTTTACTTCCATTTCCGCCAAAAGAGGCCTCTAAAACAGGCCAAGAAGGGCTTGTTTGTCTCTACAGATGGAGAGAAGTGGAGATTGCTGCAGGTCACTTAAACAGATTCCCCCAGGAGACTTGTCCAGGGGAAGTCCATATTGGAGTAGGGCATGGCATGAAAGCCTCAGGCCGGAGCCCAGCCCTTGGATCATCCTTCCTTTGATCTCACAGGCGGCGTCTCTCCAGCCGGAGAAGGATGCCTATAAATAAACTCCTGAAGCTCATTAGACAGGAGCCTAGACGAAAGCTTAACATCCAACGCCTTGACGTTTTGGATCGCTCAGAGACTGCCCAAATCCCAGCTTCCCAGGGCAGGCTTCTCTTGATTGATGTTATTTAGAGTTGGAAATGCCACGCTGCCAGCTCAGCTTAGAAGACACGGCGATGCTCAAGACGCCGGCTCAGACGGGGCCTTCTCTGCACAGCTGCCCCTTCGCAGTGCACACGGTGGGAATCTGTTGATAGGTTCTTGACAGAAGTTATGGCTTGTTTATGTGGTAGCTTTACTTTGTGCCTCCCACCCAACCCGGAAACCCTTCCTCGTCTAACCTCTTGGCCTGCTATTATACACAGACTAGTCTAGAGGATAATTTTGGTAACCATGTTTCATCTTCTGACAAACACTGCACAAAACAAACAGATTGGTATTGTCATAATTAAAGCAAACTATTAGATGGTTTATCTATACAATCCTAACAGTTCTGCCACTGCTAAGGCTCTACCTGGCCTGCAGAGGTTTCAGCAAAGCAGCTGCAGGGTGCATTAACCCGTGCAATATCAAACCAGGCACAACACTGCTGCCTCCCAAGGCTTGGAAGGATTTGGAAGCCAGCAGGACTTCCTTCTGAGGTTACTGCATGCCTAACAGAGATGAGAAAGCCTGAGAAAGCCTCATCTCAGCATCAACCCATTTAAACTGGAGCCTCTTTTCAGAAAAGCCTGCAATTTTGATCTCCTATCTCTTCCAGGTTTAGAGAAGATAAAGCACCTTCTTGTCTTTGCAGTGTTACGTTCCAAGTCACAGATGTTTGCTCTGCCTTTGGCATTGTGGGGTGCAGTAATCTGTTAGACAGATTCTTTTTTTCTCCCAGCAAAGGTATTTGTAAACAACACTCCATTCCTGCACTCTGAAGAAACTGAAATTGCTCTGTCTCTTCCTACAAAGCGTGATTCAAGGGTCAGACTTTCTGTTAGTTATTTACTGAGCTTCTTCAGATGTTTCAGATGCCTTTTCCAGGTAGGGGCGTCAGAGAAAGATGAGATGGGGGACAAAAGGATGTTAGCCCATCAGTTGCTTTGAAGATGGTGAAGGCTCTGGAGAACAGGTCTTGTGAGAAGCAGCTGAGGAAACTGGGGTTGTTTAGTGTGGAGAAGAGGAGGCTGAAGGGAGACCTTCTTGATCTTTACAACTCCCTGAAAGCAGATTGAAGTGAGGTGGGGGGTAGTCTCCTCTTCCAAGAAAAAGTCATAGGACAAGAAGAAACAGCCTCAAGTTGTATCAGGGGAGATTTAGACTGAAGATTAGGAAAAATTCTTCACCAAAATGGTTGTCAAGCATTGGAACAGGCTGCCTGGGGAGATGGTGAAGTCACCATCTCTGAAGGTATTTAAAAGCTGTGTAGATGTGGCACTGAGGGACATGGTTTAGTGATGGACATGGAAGTGCTCAGTTAGTGATTGGACTCAATGATCTTAGAAGGCTTTTCCATTGTAAACAATTCTATGATTCTATGAAACTCCTTCTTTACACTGAGGCAGATGTGGCTAATATGAGTGGACTGAGGGACACAGCTGATGCTCAAGGACCACTGGAGCATGGTGTTTTTCTACCCACCACTCAGAGCTTCAGGTCTAACAGCACCAATGTGTGTCCTGAACATTTTTGACAGATCTGCATAGCGAAGCCCACAGACTCTGCATTTGGCAGCCATGTGTGTAGCTCTTCCAAGCTGTTGAGGACTGGAAGAGGCAGAGGTGTTCTCTGTACATTGTCTCTAGAGCTGTTGTGTTTAGCAGCAGCAGCTGCCAGGACAAGGGATACAGATATGCTATTTGCAACTTAATTTTCACAATCAATAGAGCAGCTGTTTGCCTTGCAAGCTCCTGGGGCGGGCAAGAGAAATCGATTGGTTCTGCTAAAAGTATCCTGAAGGGTCATTTGTCAGTAGAGCTGAACAAGGAACCAGGGTAGTCTGAAGGGAAAGCAGAGCAGAACAGGGTAGGACACCTGCACAGAGCCACACAGAGCAAGTACAGGTGGCAATGCAGAGTGTGAATTTGCAGTTATATCCCTGTGATGTGAAAACAGGCCAAGGAGTCCAGCAGAGACAGCTGCAGGCAGGGAAATCCTCTCATTTGTGGCAGGCAGCAGGGACCTGTGGGCTGTTTAACACACCAGCAAATTCCTGCTATGTGATGCAAATCAGAGATCACTCAGTTCCCAATCCAACAACCACTGGCAGCCAGAGAGGATTTCAGTGGAGGGTCTGGGATCTGTTCTGGGCTATTCCTGGAAGTTCTTCTCATTTGCAGCTCCAGCAGTGTGGTGCAGCTGGTGACTTTGCAAGAAAAAGCAGTCTTCATCCCCTGCCTTGGGGTTTGAGAGAGCACCCAGCTCTCAATACTCAGCTGAACACCTGAGGACACAACTAAGAGGCTGAGAAAACAAATGCTCCATAAACCCAAAAAGGCCAGGTCTGTATAATGATATATTCATGCATATGTGCATGTAAGAGGAGAAGCACTTGGATGTGGCTGGAGAGAGGACTTGCAGACCCCGACCATGAGGACATGAAACCTGAAGAGACAGGGAGACAAGAGGCCACAGGTAGAACAGGGAGGTTTGGGATGAAAGCAAGAGGGAAACTGAGGCACGGCCTCTGCATGAGGACTGCAGTGAGAGATGTCAGGAGCTTATCCACACCACATCCAAGGGTCACCTTCAGGGATCTGTGGAGTTCCCCCTCCCCATGAGCCATGTTTGTGATGGGAGAACAGCTGGCAGCGTGGGCACCATCAGGAGACACCAGCCAAGACAGCTTTGGGGAGGGGTTAGCTTTTTAATGCAAGCTCAAAGGGGAAGAAGATCCCTTCATTCTCTCTCCAGTTCCCTCCAAGGACATTTCTTTCCCATACATGGCAAGGTGCATTTTTTTTCCCCCTACCAACCAGCAAAAAAAAACCTTAAACAGATTAAATACATTTTAATGCCTCTCCAGGGGGGCCTCTTTGCTCAGCCAATGGTGCGTAAAATCACAGGAAACAGCCTGCCTGAGGTTTTTCCAGCAACTGGAGAAAAGATAAAGCTGCTGGGACACAGGTGTAAATATCCTACTGGCTCTTTTTAAACTTGGGCTTCATCCTGTCCTAGGAAGTGTCTCATCCTTTTTGCCTGCAGCAGGAATAGAAGATGCTCAGCACCAGGCAGCATTGGAGTTACACTTGTTCTGGGTGTTACAGAACAGAGCTCTCATTTGCCCTGGGCTCTTGTCTCTTTCCAGGCTTTCACAGCTCTTATAATTAACATATGCAGTTAATTTTTCCTGAGCCCTGATCCCTGTCTCTAATGACTGATCCTGACAGCAGAAATGCAGGAGCAGGGATTCTCCAAACAATTACTGTTTCCTGGCTCACCTGACTATCACCTGTGTCCTAAGAGTAACCCTGTTGGGTCCTGGTCTCAGAGTAGTCAGCACTGGATGTGGGATAGGATTTTGGCATAGGTTTAAAAACCTCTGTATCTGTGTGGGGAAAGGCACAGGGCCGTGACAGGCACACAATGAGATGAAGCTGGTCAAGCAAGTCATGGCCAAGAGCTTGGTTTTATATTTGAACATGGCCAAGAGCTTGGTTTTATATTTGAACTTCGCTACCAGCCTGTCCAACTCCTTACAAGCTTTGCTCTGCATTTACACTTGTGTTACAGTATAACTTCCCTCCTCCTCTCATCCACCCTTACTCGCACCAGTGCATTCACTGTCAGTCAACCGGAATCCAGGTCTTCCTGCACAGGGGTGGGATCCTAAAGCAGGGCTATTCCAGCAGCCCTGAGGCTGCTCTGCACTGACAAGTTAAATATCATGTCAGCTGTCATCATCCCCATACAGAACAACCGGCTGGGAATCCCTGGCCTTGGCTCCTGTCCCACAGCAGTGGCACAGGAGTTGTCCCCGGCATTCCCTTCCCAGGCTTTCTGGAGCAGCTCAGAGCAGTCCCACACCCATTTTTCTACATTGAAGCAACTTTTCCAAGGCCACCAAACGCTCCCTACTCAGTTCAGGTGGCTGCTACCCTTATGTTTCTGGACTCTTTTTTTTTTTTCCATTTTCCCATGTCTCTTCCCTTCCCATGGGAATATTTCACCCGGATGATGAGACTTTGCATGATATTCTCTGCTCACATGAGCAATGCTGGTTACATACACTGTTTAGAGACATTTTGTAAACACATACACAAGGTTTAAGGGTTGGTGTTTTGTGTTTTTTTAATTTCAGTTAAACACTTGCCGATAAAATGCCAGTCTCCTTGAAAACCAGCAGTAAATAAGCAGATTTAAACCAGGTTAAGGAATCCTAATTATTTTTCCCTTGGAAACTCTTTTCCAGTTTTGTTAAACCGACACAGGGTGGGAAAAGAGCGGTTTGCTGAATTTCCCTGAGAGATATCACTGGTCCACCATTACATCTGCATTGCACTGATGCAAGGCAGAGAGGATCTGTTTGTACTAGTCATTTGTACAGCTTTTTCAGATACTCTGCAACTGCAAAGTGTTTTAAGGATTCTGATGCTGCCAGACAAGTAATGACCAAACCAACCACTGCCCTCTGCTGAACACAGCCCGAAGTCCCCACAGAGCTCCCAAGGGTCCAGAAAATTATGGCTGAAAGCCTGTTTTGCTGTAAGGATGGGGAAACTCAAAATCCTATCTTAGATCATAAATCTTTTCTTCAGGTTGGCTGCCAACCTGCTATATTTTGTGGTTTCCACATTGCTACGTCATTGCATCTCTACAGTACATTTAATTATGCATTGCTACATGAGGCTACTATTTTGTGCTAACCATCAAGCACATTTTGTGTTTACATCTGGCTAGTCCATCAGCCACCTTGATTAAGGATTTGGGCAAATGTATAAGAACAATTTCTGATGAGACTTCCCACAGCAGCAGATCCAAACAGGCAAAGAATCACAGAATCTTAAGGGCTGTAAAGAGACCTTGAAAGATCAGCCAATGCAACCCCTCTGCCAGAGCAGGACCATCTAGAGTAGGTCCCACACGAACTCATCACAGGGTTTGGAATATCTTCAGAGAAGGAGACTCAACAACTTATCTGGACAGCCCATTCCAGTGCTCCCTCACCTCAACAGTGAAGAAGTTTTTGGAGGCAATTACCCACAGAAACTGATTTCTAAAGGACTTGTGAAGTCTCCATCAGAAGAAAACAAGCCTGGCTGCCCTCCTCAAAGGCCAACATCCAGCCATGGGCAGGAGGTGAAGTCTCTAGCTGCTGTTTGGGTGAAGGCCAGACTAGGCAATTACACACCTCCTTCAACTTCTGAATATTAATTGTTGTCATGATTAACACAGTCTAGGCTCAGTTTCCCTCACTGGGAGAGCCCAAGGAGCCCTGAAGGCTACCTTGTGCACACCTTGGCATGCTGGACCCCACAGAAATGCTCTGGCCCTCGGCTGGCAATGGCAGCAAGCCCTGCATGGCCCAGGACAGTAAGGATTTCTTGTTCCCCTCAAAGCTTGTTGTACTCCTATCCCCAAATCTCTAAGGGTCAGTCATCAGTGCCCTCGGCGTAGCCCCTGTTTCAGACCCTGAAGCTTCACACCCTCGAGATGGCTGGAAATGGTCTCTGGTGCTGCTTTTAGCTGAAGACAAGCAATAAAAACTGTGTCAGAGCTCACAACAAAACATCTTTAGGGCAGAATCTGGGAAGGGGAATTGATGCTCTCCCTTGTTTGGGAGGAGGGCAGTGGCAGAGAGATGCATGTCCTGCCCTGGGGCTCCTCAGCACCCCTGTCAGGGACCCAATCACAGTCTGGGCGCTTCTGCATCCTCATGCTCCTCAGCCCTTGCCCAGGGCTAGATGGAGCCGCTAGATGGAGCCGCTAGATGGAGCTGCGGGAAAAGCCGAGCGCCGCCATGGCCCCTTGTGCGGCTCGGGGCGGCGGGGACGGGGTCTCGGCGGCCCTTCGGGGACACGGCCGCTGCTCAGGCCTCGAACCCTCAGAGGCAGGGCTGCCCTGCTCTGTGGTGAGGCTCAGACCTCGTCCCCTCAGAGGCAGAACCTCCACTCTGTACCCTCCATGACAAAGCCCAGGTCACTGGAGCCTTTCAGGCACTGCTCCAGCAGCCTGCAGCCATTGACTGCTGAGGGCAAGGGGAAGGTCACTGGTACCCTGGCCATAGTAAGAGACCCAGGGTCAGCGATGGAGGTTGCCCAAAGGTTGCTCTGCTTCCCTCAGTCTGTAACATGAGGAAAGGGAACATGTTACTCTCTTTTGCCGACCCCAGCACATAATATAGCTGAATTTTGGCCCCATCCACTCAGCCACACTGGGCACTGAACAGAGCAAATGTTCCCAAAGCCAGTGGCAATCAGGCATGGGGCAAGGTCATATCTGGAAATCATCTTTGGATGATGCTGTGCAGGGGGAGTTCCTCTCGCTAAGCATGTTGAAAGGATGTCAGCCTTCTACAGACCCTCCTTGTCTTTGTTCTTGCCTTGGCAAACCATTGCATAAATGACTGTGGGATAGCCCTGCTATAACCTTTCCCACTGCAAGTGCCTCCTCTCTACTTGTCATAGCCCTGGTTTGGTCTAAACGATCTCTTTCATCCTGTGCATACATACAGGGGTCACAGTCTGTGTCTTGACTTGTTTGCTGGGCTGTAATCAGTGTCCTAGACACACCTGGCTATAGCTGCTGTAGTATTCTGCAACTCTTCCCAGGGACAACTGGTCCAAGTCCAGGCCACCAAACAAACTGCATTTAGAATATGGCCCGGATGCACTGCTAAATCCAGGACTTGGAAACACTCTAGGTCAGTTGTTTCACAGACCATGTATGGGAACACTTCAGCCCCAGCACAAACTTGCAGTTACGAATTGCACTAGACTCCAACAGTTTCCTGTCTGAAACTGTGTTTTATTTGTCATCTTCTCAGATTGCTAGTAAATCAGAGGAGGGGGGAAAAGGCTATGACTTATCCCTTCCATCCTCAAACACAGAGTGCTCCTGGTTAGGCAATGCCTGCATTGGGAAATTCCCTTGGGTTGCCAAGTCACTACGGAAGGAAAAGATCCTGATGGAAATAAGTCACCACACACAAATCCCCACCTTATGCTCCTAAGAAGCCCTGTTCAGAGTCTTGCTCGACCGCCACCTTCCATGTGCATCCCAAGCAGTTCGTAGTCACAGAGAGTCTTGAAATGCAAAGGGCTTAAAAGCCTTAAATGGCAATGTGGTGTTGCAAAAAGACAGGAGATAGTAATTGTGTTGCCAAGGTCATGGGTTCAAGTCAAATGATGTCATTGACCCTCTGTATTACAGAGACAGAAAGACCCAGCCCAGTTCCTCTCTGACATCAGGTCTCACTCTAGGATAAATTTGGGGTGTGTGAATGAGATGGGCACTCAAAACATTTCTTTTTCCTTCTAAAAGTACAAATGGGGTTCTTGCCTCCACTCCAAGCCAAATTTTACTTGGGTAAATGCAGTGCTAACTGAGAAAGGCGAGAAGAAAGCCCCTAGAACAAATCAAACTCAAAGCCAAGTTCTGCATCAAGAACAGGTTTCCTTCCTCCTGGCAGAAACCCTGAAACATGGGGATAATTCAATGCAGTCAAAATGGCATGTAACAAACTGAGAACAGCAATGATCTCCATCCAATGCCCTCCTGACAATGTTAACAAATCTCACACCCTTATCCAGGCACTTTTTCACCTCTCCCTACAGGATGACACCTCCTCTGTGCAGCCCCTTCCTCAGCTTTGCACACTGAAGCAGGTTCATCGCCTTCCTTTGGAAAGATTTCCTAAAATGTCATTGAGGCTTGGAAATACTATTCTCCTTTCCAAGCCAAAGATGCCCATGTCCAATTTATTCCCATTTGATCCTCCATTACTACTATCCTTTAACATAAATACCTCTTTTGCCCCAACATATCGAACATAAATACTTCTTTTGCCCCCAAAATTCTTTTGCTTTGCTTACAAAGAGCATCTTTCAGCCTTGATTGACTGAGTGATCCACATGCTTTTCTCACAAAACACATTCTCCCTTCCCTGACCATCCAAAGGATCGTCTGAACTTCCTGAGACTGTGTGCAGAGCTCTGGGGTTTGGCTTGTAACCCCCAAGGCTTAGTTCCTCTTTGGTTCTACTCAGGCACAGAAGCTTTAATAGTTGAAAATGCAGCAAGGGAGTCAAGGTTTCTATTCTTTCCCTTCTAGCCCTGATTACACATACCTCTGTCCGTGACACACAGCCTGCTGCAAGGCCATGAGACACCCATATGCTGGGAACGTTTTTTTGACGTTCCTTTCCTAATCCATTTGAACCCTAACAATTTGACAGGTCAGGCAGACCTAACAGGTTTTGCTACCAGCTGGTGAAGCAGAACAGAATAGCTCATCCTCCCTTTAAGTAGGACCCAAAGGACCAGGAGGCCACCACAGCCTGCAGCCCTGTGAACTGCACAATGCGACGGGACTGCTCAGGGAGACAATTGCCAGTAATCCCAGAGCCTTCCCTCTCATTCACACTCAGGCAGACAGGGCACGTAACCTGCCTGTGAATCATCTCATTCTCCGGCAAACTGCCACAAAGGAAGGACATTCAAAATGGCCCACGATGACTCTTCCACTACTTCGCTCCAAATCAAACAGAAGGAGCAGCAGCTGCAGAGCCTGCTTCAAAACACAGAGCCACGGTGACAGGGCCATTCGCACAAGTCCAAAACAGAGCAAGGCTCTGACACAAGCAGCCTCTTTTACAACCCAACCTAGAGGCAAGGGGCTCACCTGGATGGTGATTTGATCTGCTTCTGAGAGACAGGTTTCAATGCAGAAAAATGTGGTGATGCCTCACAGGCTAAAACAGCTGATCACAGCAGCCAGACAACTCAAAAACCTCTTTTCCAGCATTGCTGTATCCCTGGGGCTGCTGCTGCTTCAGAGGCAGGGGTGTTCCCAGCCTTGCAGTAGGAAAATAGACACCGTGGAGGAAGTGCAGGGAGTGGTTACATCTGTCTATATATCCAAATGGAGCACTGATGCTGCCTTGGAACTGTTGACCATCAAGGCTCTGAGACCTTTTACCTCAAAACATTACTCTGCCCTCATAGATATTACAATCTACTGACACATTCTTGCTTAGACCACATTAACCCTCTGTGTAGGCATTGCAAGAATTAAAATAACTTTATTTCTAGGTAGTTTCATTCACTTTGACCTGGTTTAATGAACACATTTTAAATACACCCCTTTGGGTAGTCCAGTTTATCTGGCAAAGATGTCTCTGCAGAGATGAGCTCCTCTATAACTGCCCTGTGCTTCTTTGTTACACCTCACAAGATTCTCTTAACTTTAGTTTCATCTGGTTTTGGAAGTGGAAGCTCTGAAAAACCCAGGAAGAAAGATTAACCTGGCCAATATTTGTAGAGTGCTACCTACATCCCAGCTAGAGATGTTTTCAACCTATTGACTGTACCTACTCTCACCTGCATTTGCTAACATATGATCTACCTAATCCTCTTCCCAGTGATGCCCATCTGATGAGCTGAGCCTAAGCCTTTAGATTTAATACCAAAGCCATCGAAAGGGAGGGTGGAGAGACTTGCAAAGCAAGACAAATACAGCTACACTCATCCAAGCAGAGAAGCTGGCACAAGCTGCCAGAAGCAGAAGGAATGGGGCAGGGGTGCTGGGTAGACAGGGCTTCTCCTTGAAGCTTGTTAGCAAGTCCCAGGCCACAGCAATTGAAAAGAGGAGAATGCTAACCGCTCAGACAGCCATCGAGTAGGACATCCTCAGCTCAAACTTCATTCAAAACACTTAGTCCATCCTTTGTACACACAGAAACGAGGTGAGAGAGGGTCCTTCTTCACTTCCAGGGGAGGCAACACCCAAGTCAACCTCATCAGCAGAGGATGGCCCGAGCCAAAGAAGAGGAAGAAGCACTGGTGGCTTTTGGGAAGAGACCCAGCTGCATCCCAAATAATCTTGCTTGCTGCCAATTAAGGAGCCAGCAAATTTTGGCTGTGTTGCATGTAGATCACTACCAAAAGAGAGAACATGATGGATGTCTTCGGGAGGACTGGCAAGCACATGAAGGGAAGCTCACAGTAAGGTCAAAGAAGCTACTGTATTTCTTTAAAGCATAAATTATGCCTCTGCTTTCACATATAGATCAGATTTGTCATGGATTGAAAACCATGCATACTCAAGAACATCAAAGCTGATTTGATATCCATCAAAGCCTAAGGCTTCATAAACCACACAAGTACTTCATCAAAGGCAGTCAAGCCACCGACTTCTCCAAAATCCCCCCCAGATGGGGTACTTTGCTTCGAGAGTTCATCCTTCTGCTGCAGTGCAGGCACACATTGTATTTCAACTGACATTGTGGTTCAAGTCTGGCCAAGGTTATAACCAATAAGTGAAATTAGCAGTGGCTTCATCTCAGTTAACCTCAAATTGCCTACGTCTACACAGATGCACCTTGAAGCAACTGGAGCTTGAACTTGGCACTGGATCAAGCACCACGAATTTGCCTTGGAGTTGTAGCTGCTATTGCACATAAAGTTTACCCAGACAATAGGCATATATAAGCATTTACAGTCAGCTTCCCTTTCGTCTTCCCATTTCCACAGCAAATGACTGAGGAGTGTTTCAGCCTTTTAAAGCACAAATAGTCCAAATACATAGATAATTATAGGCTACCAAGCCTGTAGGAGTAAAATCTTTGCAACTTTGTCTGCAAAGCTCAGATTCAATCTATGTTAAATTATGCTGTTTGCAAGGCCCTCCACAGACAGCACAAGACCTTTTCTGTGCATGGAGGTTGTGTTCACGGGTCACTGTAGGTAAAGAGTTAACAATACTGGCAAATTGACCTCTTCACCCTCACCATTCCCAGCATTTTGAGGCACAGAGGTCACTGAGGCCATGTTCCTGGATCTAGCTTCGGCCACTGAGTGCTACCATCTTCCCCACTGGGAGAAACAAGCAGAGGAAGAGTCAGTGGTGGTCTGGAGAAGCTGGGAGTTTGGTTCGTTGCAACTGGGTGCAGAGCAGGAGATGGTGATGTACTTTATACAAACTTTGCTTCAAAGATTGTCCCACGTTGCACCCTGATGTTGAGGAGAGTTTGATGACCCATGTAGACTGCCATATCAGATCTCAAACCCTGCACTTTTCACAAACCTTGAGGTTTATGTAGACCAACACAAGCCAATTTAAGGTATTTTTTGGTGCTTTAGAGTGAGTTGGGCTCTGTGGAGAGCACAGATGTCGTATTAGCAGGTGCAAACCCCACTCTAAGTTGAACAGCTTGATCCAGCAGCAGCTCCATAGGGACAGCTATAACTAGCCAAAGCACAGAACAATTCTTGCTCCATGCTGCAAAGAATGGAGGTCTCATGAAGATCACTAGAGCATTAGTTTGCTCTGTAGACTTTGCCCTCATGTAAGCAAAATAAGTCTCCTCTCAGTGCTGAAGACCACAAATTAAACTTTTTCCACTGTTGTCACTATGGCTATGGAGGAGCATCTCTTCTCAGGGGGAAAGGAATGGGGAATGGAATGAGAACTCATCCAGCAGGTCAGCCATTCTTGTACTCATTATTTGGCTATGATGAGGCTTTTCATACTCCACAGGCCATGAACCATCCTGGCATCATGAGCTATAAAGCAGCTCGATCCAGCAACACAAACACCGGCCTGACGGTGTTTCTGACATTGGATGCATTGGGCAGGGCAGATGATGCAAAGAAATGAATTAATGGTTAACAGTCATGAGGGATTTTTGTGTAAATAGTCACGTCAACAACTCTTTACTCTTGCAAAATATAGCTAGGGGTGTATCATGGCCACATCTCTTCCACAGTGCCCTAAAACTAGCAGCAATACTTTGTTGAGGTGCTGATACACATGTGTGAGAAAACACAGGCAGTCACAGAGCCTTGATGCAACCAGAGACAGGCACGTGCCCCTTGCCTTCCCATATCTCCAGGGCTTCATTATACACTACCTACTGTACTTCCACCCCACGAAGTTCTGCAGGACAGCCTTGCATTACTAGCAATGTGTCACCAAAATATGATAAAGCTTTTTGGGATCTGGCTAGAGGAACTCAGAAATAGGCCAAAAGTGGAAGAATAAGTTCTGCTGAGAGTTACTAGCCTTCATTTTTCTCTTTTTGGGATAATACTCACTGTGCAAATTTGGGTAGTCCATAAAAGTAAAACAAACTGAACGATGGCTGGAGGAGGTGGCAGAAACTTGGCTCAGAGGAGAGCACAAGCTGAGCTGTAGCAGGTGTCTGCTTAGACACCAGCCACACAAAACCCTCTTTTGTCTCTCCTCATACAAAAAATCAGTCAGATACACCTCAAGATCTTGTGATGTCTGTGAAATATTGTGGAGTCTTGGAAGAGGACACAGTGAGATGCCTTATTTGACAATAACAATGTAACTGCCTGCTGGTCACATCCCCCTTCAATCTGTTCCCTTTCCTGACTGTCCCTCTGGAGACAGACTCTTGCAGACTATAATGCTGTTTGCCTATTTTCTGGTTTAGAGAACAAGTCTGATGAGGAGCAGCTGGGGGAGCTGGGGTTGTTCAGTCTGGAGTAGAGGAGGTTGACGGGAGACCTTCTTACTCTCTACAGCTCCCTGAAAGGAGGTTCTGGCGAGGTGAGGGTTGGTCTCTTCTCAAAAGTAATGAGTGATAGGAGAGGAAATGACCTCAAGTTGCACCAGGGCAGGCTTAGATTGGAGATTAGGAAGAACTTTCTTCCCTGAGAGGGTTGTCAACCCCTGTCCCAGGCTGCCCAGGGAGGTGGGGGTGTCCCCATCCCTAGAGATATTTCATAGCCCTGGAGCTTTGACTTGGCAGTATGAGGTGAGGGGTTGGTCTTTTCCAGTGGAAATGATTCTATGTTAAATCCTCATGCAGACAGCTCGTTACCCACATATATCACTGCAAGGTATGTTTTCTGCTTCCTGGCTCATTCCCTCGACTTGCTCTACAGCCTCACCACCACTGACAATCCCTGTTGCTTCAAAGATGATTTCACAGTGAGACAAAACAGAAGGATGGAAGAAAAGGGCACAGAAACTTCCAGAGACTCTTTTCTCTAACACCTTCCCAGACCACAGCCCTTACAACCAACGTAACAGCCAAGCAGAGGCATCTGGAAGACACCTGTGTCTCCAAGCACTTCAGAAGCCCTCTGCAACATCCCTGCCTGGCCAAGCTCTCCCCTCACACTTTGGGATGTGAGGGTCTGCATTGATACACTGCTTCTCTAACAGATATAAAGCACGTGGCACCAAATGCTGGACCTTTGTCCCTGCTACTGTTTATGAGTAAGGATGTTGATGTCAGGCTGTCTTGGACGGGCACAGGGAAAACACCTGGTTTATGCCATTAGTTGTTTGGCTGATTGTTTTTTCCCTGAAATACCATCATGAACATACCAGCTTGAATAATACCTGTAGGGTTTAAACCACTTGTGCTACACCTCATGGAAACTTTGGGCTGATGTAAATGGGTTTAGCATCACCAAAGTTGTTTAAGCTGCTGTAGATCAGGAAGGATCTGGATCTTTTGCCTCTGGTGCATCCCTGCAGGTGTTGTGACTTCACAAGCAATAGCTAAGAATAACATTTAGTCTCCCAGCCTGAGTGCTGTGCAGAATATCAAAGCATTTCACCAGGACTGCAATAACATGGCTTTCTCTGCCTTCCAGAACCATAAAAGTGTCCTCACTTCCCTCATCCAGGGAAAGAGTGAAGTCACTTAACCCCTAAATTATACTGAAGTCAACAGAAGCAGCAGAGTCCTTGTTTTACCTGATGTTCCACTTGAGAAGGAGCCTGTGCCATGGCAACTGCTCGTCCCCAGCAGACGAGCTGTCTCCAGGCCTCTCCGATTACATCTTTGCTGTTATAATTCACATCCTGCATTTATTATCCATAAGGTCAATGGGAGCAAATACAATGGGAGCTGCTGAAAACCTTGTTGTTGCACATGCTCCCAATGACACTGACTGTGCTACAGAAACCAAAAATAACTTCCTGATCTCCCAGAGCGGCATGGAAAATATTTCCCTGTATTTTCTAGGTTATGGATAGCTTCCCTTCTTTAGGTTTGTGGTGGATAATTCTCCAGGAGAGTCGAACACAAATATCCCTTGGGGCCATGTGCTTTATTCCTCTGTGCTCTGCAGAAGTGGTCTCTCCATGGGAAGATCTCCATGCCTTCCTTACAAGGTCAGAAAATCACTCTCTCTCACTTCTTTGACACCTACTTATGCACACACCACTTTAACTCAGTATTTCTTTCTTGTTTCCAACATCCTCAGCTTTATCTTCTTACCACAGGACTCCTAATACTTGTAGGAGTGTGAGCTCTCAGTGCAGGCCCACAGTTGAGCAGTGACATTACTTGTGTCCTCTGTTTTTTTCCCCTAAATGAAATACACACAATCCCTGAGAGGCCCAGAGGCTCTTTCCCACACATTTCTAGGGAGAGAGGACAAAGTGCTCCAGGAGCTCCATTTCTTCCCTAAGAGCAATCACATCTGCAGCTGCCAGTCAGCACGACAGCAGTAGACCAGGGAAATTATTTTTGCTTAAGTAGATCTAGATTTGTTTGCTTTTTCCTGCCACTTTTCCCCTTTCTTCACATGCTGTCAGTCACTGCCTTTGCATGGCTCTTGGTCTGAGTGGCGAATGCAGAGGCTGTCTCTCTGCACTGACACGTTTCTCTCTGCTTAAAAGCTCATGAGTTATCTTCAATGTTCTGCAAATGCTGTTTCGTTTTGACATGCCATCGTAAACTCCAGAATTACAGTGAGTGTCAGAGGAGGCAGGAATGAGACATGAGAATCCAGCTGGGTCGAGAGTGAGCAAGAAGTTTATCCAGGGACCTCTGTGAAGGTCAAGTCCTGCAGATAAGCAGGACTATAAGGACTATATCATAAATGACATTAGCACAAACTGTTTTTTCTAGTGAGATTCCCAGTCCCTTCTTCCCCATGTATTTGAAAATACAACTCACATGCACAAGGAGTGAACCTAGAATGGGGCAGAAGGGATTCAAAGCTCCTTCACTACTCATTTATTATTGCACTGGCCACAGAGAGGGATTCCTTTGCTTGGACTGATCTGTCTGGCTGACCCCAGACTCCCAGAAAAGCACATGAACTTCTGTGGTTTTAACTCTGCTAAAGGTTTTGACTTTCCCTGATCCAGCTGCAAAAAACACCATCTTTCTTGACAGCTACAACTGTGGTAATGACTCATTGTCAGAGCAAACATCTGTGTCTCATCTCACATATGGTGCATCACCAATAAAAAAGGAACAAAGTTATTCTGTAAGGAAACCAACAATGACCTGCTGATCAGGCCAAGGAGAGGAAGACTTCAAGCTGGTTTGTACTGCTCTTTGGTCTCTAGAGCACTATTAAAATGTACAAGGGTATGTAAGACCTGGAACTGAGATCTGTCCTCACATGCTGCATCCAGTTAGAGATACTGAGCACCACAACTTGTCAGCAGCCAGCTGCTTGGGAAGCAAGAGTGGATTCAGTAGGAAGGATGGAATCCTGCAGGGCAGGAATAGAATCTCCTCTGAAAGGTAAAACTCCAAACAATCACTGCACAAAGCCTGCAAAGGAGACTAGGAAGCTCTGCACACCTAATTCTGCCAGGGAAAAGGTCTTTTAACCTACCAGTAGAAACAGCAGTGGCACAGGTGTGCAGAGCAGTGTGTTTGCTCTCTCAAATGGAGAAAGCAGGATGAGCAGGCAGAGTTACTGTAGTCTACTGAGATCCTGTCCTGGGTCCTTAGAGCTAAGTGATGCTGTGGGTCACACTAGGAAGGGCTGTCCTCAGAAAAACACTGCAGTGGCAACTCCATCCACCCTGGGACATGGTTTGAACAATTACAACATAGGGCACAATTCAGAAGGATCCTGTACACAATTCCTCTGTCCTGTGCTGGCCATGAGACCCTAGCCTCCAACATGGCTTGAGTTACACTAGCTTTCGGAGTGAGCCTGGAAAATGGACTCAGTTATGGCCCATCTGACTGCAAAATGCCATGCTGAACCACTCTGGAGACTGGGAATCTGAATATAATGCTAAAAATAAACATGGTTATTTAGCCTTTGGGTACCTTTGGTCAGGGCCCTGGATTTGCAGCAGACAAGGAGGCCAGCTGGCTTCAGGTCATCAGCTTCACCAGGGTTATCTGGCAGCTGTTGGGAAAACTGGGCCCAGAAGTATTCTACTGCATTGTCCCCAGCATAATACATCTGAAGTAATGTCTAGCCCAACCTCCTACTCAAGGCAAGGTCTGCTATGGGACTCAGACCAGGTTCTTCAGGGCTTTATTCAGCCTCTTCTTGAAAACCTCAAAGGATGGAGAACCCACAATCTTGCCCTGTGCTGTCCATCCAGGTAAAGAGCTGACCTGGGGTTTCCACTGACCAAACCCCCAACTCCTTCCCCCTATCAGGCCAGGTAAAGAAGCTGTGGGTGGCTTTACTCTGTTGAACACATCCACTGGGTCTGGGTCTGTAGCACCTCCAGGACCAAAGAGTGCTGCCATCCCCTTGTGCATGGGGAAAAGCTCTAGAGACATCAAATCGTGCCCAGTGCTAAAGGTCCAGTGTTGAATTTGCTAAAATAGTGACAGCAATGAGCACAACAGAAAAGCTCTCACTAGAGGCAAGACACAGAGATTAGACTTCACATCTAATGACTGGGAACCATTTCAAGTCTTAATCATTCTTCTTTGTTGTTCTTTATCCAAGTTGAAGCTAAATCTTAATCTCCTTAATCCCACTATTTCCATGTGAAAGGTCTGTGGGCAATGTGGGAGATAAACTCATTTATTTCCCTTAGAAGTTATTTCAAGGAGCACAACAGGAAGATCCACATAGGCAGGAATTTTTAGCTACAGTCCCCCAGGGTGCAAGAGATGTGTTCTTTTTTCAAACCTGATTAATTCTGCATCAGCTGGGCACATTACTGACACCATTTTCCTGAAGTCTACAGTGTATTCCCTGGGCCACAGCTGCTGCTTCTGCCACTACTTGCTATTTGGGGAGTGATTGCATCTGACAAATAGCAATGGGAGAGATTTCAGGAATGACTCAGAGGCAAAGGCAATTTCACATCCAATTTTATATCCAAGGACAGCATTTTACTGGTTGCAGAAATATGAACAAATTAGGCTTATTCCCACCACAGCACCCTCTTGGGATCTTATTGAATGTCACCTCTTAAGCCATGGGCAGGCTGTTGCCCTTCAGCTTTCCTCTGCTCCAGGCACATGAGACAGTCAAGTCCTAAGCATATTTCTTGTGTTTCTCTCAGGCTGGTGACAGTGTGCTAGGTTTGGATGTATCCTTTTCCCCCGGAGGAGCTGCCAGTGATGAGTCTCTCCATCCTGTCCTACCTTTGTGAATCACCAGGATTTACTCCCTGGCTTTTGTCTCCCAGCCCTGAGACAGTGCACGTGGATGTGCTGAGATGCTGATTTACTCATTACAGGCCAATTACACCTGCCATTTCTGCAGCCCTTCTGCTGTTAGCCCCTTCTACTACTTCTATACAAATCTTCAGTCTCCATTCTTGCAGGTCTCAACATTTCCATTATAACTCCCCAGCACAAACAAAACCCCTTCTCCTGCTGACAGCATAACCCCACCTTCACAGTGAGGAAAGATCCTGACACACAGGCTGAGCCAACCTTGTCTAAACCTTGTCCTATGTACTTTCAGGCCCACAAAGAGCAAGTCTGGCATCAACACACGCTTTTGTGCCTCCACCAGTGAACTAAAGGATGGGAAAACACCCAAGGGTGGTATTGCCTGGGAGCAGTGCCATTCAACTACCTGGACAGGTGAAGATGTGCTGACTGCTTGGTGATCATCTAGAAAGGCATGTCCATCTGTGCTCATCAGCAAAGTGCATCCCAGATATTTCTTGGACATTTCTCCTCTATGAAATATTGCAAGATCAGCAAATTCAGGCTATTACTCTTCAAATCCCTTTGCTAGAAACAGCTGTATGGTTTTAGCCATTGTGGTGTAATCATCCAAGAAACACTCTGAGCCAGGGTTGTATGTTCCCACCAAGCTGTACCTAGGGAGTCATTTCTCTTTGCTGGTAGTGCATTGGTGTGAATTTATCTCAGGGAGGCCTCAGACAGCAGTAACGCTCCCTTCCTCCCCTCCAGCACCATTCAGCAGAACACAAGCTCTCTCTGCCCCATCCTGGGGAGTTCTGTAACGCAATGTCTCCTCCCATCAGCCCTGCGGCCACATGCAGCCCTGGCATGATATGATCTCAGCTAAGCCTGTGCTCCCTTTTGAAACAAGTTTCTGTGTTTCAACACCAGAGACAGATGTTGGCTTCCCTGTGTGCCACCTCAGAGGAGAAGCGTGTCCGCAGCATCAGTGGGGCAACCTGCCAAGTTCAGTATGGGCAGCAGGAGCGTGGTAAGAGCATCCTTAGGCTGTAACGATGAATTAGCCATAGCAAGCAACCAGCCTGGTTGTGCTCAAGCTCCATGAGAGTGATCAGAATTGAGACTGTTCCCCTTCACATCTAGTCCCCCTGCAGTGTTATCCAAAGCCTGTTCAGGAGATAAAGAAGCAGCAAGCGGCAGATGTCAGCAGAGGAGCTTGCAAGCTGCAATGTTGCTCAGCTTCTGATACAATCCCAGAGCTGGCACAACCCCAAAGCAATTAAAAATGGATCTTGAGAGCTTGGTTTCCAAAGCACCCAGGATTAATGACTGGCAACAGAACATCAGGAAGGATGGTATGCGGCCACAGTAGTGAGTCCCCTGCACCTGCAGGGCCCACCTGCTAATGGAGACCTAGACAGCCCTTGTCTTCCACTGTGGGTAAGGTTGTCCCTGTTCATAGAATCATAGAATGGTAGGGTTGGAAGGGACCTTTAGAGATCATCCAGTCCAGTTCTCCTGCAGAAGCAGGTTCAACCTAGATCAGGTAGCATACGAACATGTCCAGGCAGGCCTTAAAGACCTCCAAGGAAAGAGACTCCACAACCCCTCTGGGCAGCCTGTTACCCAGTTACCTGGCAGCTCTCCACACAGATTCATGGAAATACTGAAGTGTTTAGCTTGGAAAAGACCTTTCACACCATCAAGTCCAAACATTAACCTAACATTACCATATCCACCACTAAACCATGGTCATCAGCACCTCATCTACACATCTTTTAAATCCCTCCAGGGATGGTGACTCCACCACTGCCCTGGGCAGTCTGGGCCAGGGCTTGACAACTCTTTTGGTGAAAAAAAAAACCTGATCTCCACTTTAAACCTTCCCTGGTGCAACTTGAGGTCATTTCCTTTTGTCCTGTGACTTGTTACTTGGGAGAAGAGACCAATCCCCACCCCACCACAACCTGCTTTCAGGGAGTTGTAGAGGGTGAGGTCTCCCCTCAGCTGCCTTTTCTCCTGGCTGAACCATACCAGTTCCTTCAGGATGGAAGCTCCAGAAATACCCAAATTTACAGTGAAGGCACATTTTCCTCCCAGGAGAACATCCCCCTGCCTGTACATCTATTGCTAGGCAGGCAGGATGACCTGTGGTTACAGGCAGTAATACACACAAACCTCTCCTCTAAACACAGCATTGGAAATTCAGGGGGGAAACTTTCAAGGTGAACATGACAAGTGTCCTCTGTACAGTTCTGAGTAGCATTCCTCTCATGTACTGTCAGAAGGCAACCCCTGACCATCACCTCTGTAACACCAACACCTCTGCACTCCAAATATTCCTTATATTCCTGCTATAATTCTCAACCCTGGAAATATCACATTTGTGCATCTCTTCCACTTCTAGAATTTGCCCATTCCATGGGGGTTTTTTCTCAGGTATTCCTTGAGCACCTTCACAGACAGATATGCATCAAATCACTCCCACCTCTTTTTCTATGGTCTGAGCCAGGATGAGACTTTTCTTTGTGGCCTTTTGAAAATGGTGTGTCTCATAATGTCAAATCCCTGCCTTCCAATTTCAGGAGGACTAACAGCAGGTATTATAATTAATATGATGGAGGAGTAGCAGTGATTACCAATAGTTCTCAAGGGCCTATTTCTACTGCCATTGTGTTTAATGTTAATAATTGTAATTGTTGTTATTCCTCTGGCAATTAGAATAGTAACAGTGTTATTGCTGTTATTATGTGCTGTTGTCATCGACCTGCAAACCTGAAGTACCTCAAAGTGCTACTCACAAGAGGACACCCTGTTGTAGGCTTTCTATGAGCAGAGCGAGAAATGATGGCCTGAGGCTCAAAGTACAAACCAAGAGACAACTTAGGGAGATGCTGAAATAGTGAGGACGCGAGAAGTCAGTGTCAGCACCTTGGCATGAGCACATGTGTGCTAGCATGAAGGTCAGGGAGTCAGGAGATCCAGAGGTGTTGCTCACCTCCAGTATAACTCTCCTACATGACCTCCAGCCAGGCATCTGGAAAGCCATCAGGGATAGGAAGCAGCTGCAGGTTAGAATGCTTAATTGTAGGTGTCTCCATGGGCATTAGGTACCTGATCTCACATTACAGCCTCCAAGGAGCTAATCAGCACCATCGGTGGAGACTAATGAGCAATTCAACTGACTCAATGTGCAGCTAACCCACTTGCCTAACCAATAAGCACCATACAGTGAGATGCTCAGAGGTGCCTCTGAATTAAACCCTCTGAATCTCTTCACAGTGCAGTTCCCCATCAGTTCTATGGAGATGTTATGGCTCATTCCTCTGCCACTGTGCTTCAGCCTGCCATCCTCCATGATAAGAGAAGGCCAGAGCTCTGTGCTTGACTGACAGACATTAATTATATCACTAATACAAGAGTTTTGTTTTGTGGTAAAGCCACACCATCTGATGTACCTCACAGTGCTGGGATCCTGTATCAATCTCACGTCTGGATGTAAGATCTCTAGATAAGCCAAACTCTACATGTATATATTGCACATATTTGCACACTTCAACCTAAACTGAAAGCCTGTGACTTCTGTGGATGAGAAGATAGTCCAGCTCCATGTGCTGGCCATGACTCTAACAGGCTGTTTAGCCTGGGGCTATTTAGCCTGGAGAAAAGAAGACTGAGAGGGGACTTGATCAACACTTGGAAATACCTAAAAGATGGGTGTCAAGAGGATGTGGTCAGTCTTTGTTCTGTGATGCTGTGACAGGACAAGGGGTAACAGGCACAAGGTGGAACACAGGAAGTTCCACTGGAACTGAGGAGAAACTATTGTTCAGCTGAGGGAACCGGTTTGAAGTCTCCTCCTCTGGAGATTTCCAAACCCTCCTGGACATGTTCCTGTGCACTCTGAAAGCAAGAGAACCTGCTTTGGCAGGGAGTTGGTCTGGATGATCTTCAGAGGTCCCTCCCAGCCCCCACCATTCTGGGATTCTATAATTTACCACCTACCAGTCAGGAACTTTACAGAAACCAGTTGATCCTGCAGGCCATCTTCTGCTCTCCAGTTTTTCCACAAGGTAAGCAGCAGGTTGACCTAGAGACCTCCTACAGCTCACTCCAATGTGAATTATCCTGCAGCAAAGCCTGGATGCCCCCATGTGAACATTGTGCCCACCAGTGTGGCCTCATGCCAGGAAAGGTACTTCAAAGGGCAGGTTTTTTTCTTGATTCCAGGATAACAGCATTTGTGATCTTTGTCCTTCACTCATATCTCTGTGCCAGGAGGCCCAGGGAGCTCTGCCTTGACAGCAAAGCCCACGTTAGCCTGGGCAGTCCTGGCCATGGAGAGCTGCCAAGGCAGAGTGGCTGGGACATACTATTGGCTCCATCCAACTCTGGGCAACAGCTCAGCAGTGCCAGAGAGGTGTCTTTGGCTCCTCTCCAGCAGGTGACTGGCTTTCCTTCTTCAGAAGAGAGCTTTTGCCATCAAAATACATGATCTGTATTTATTGGCCAGGTAGATAACAGCAGTTACCTCACTGCTATTACGGTCACCTTTCCTCCCATGCTTCACGAGGATGACAACTTTGAGCCCTGGATGATGACTACACAATCAGTCTGGCTCCCCCTCCCAGGATGCTTTAGTTTGCCTGCATCCAGGTCATCCATTCACTGTATGTCTTGATAACCTTCCTCTTTCTAGCTGGTCTCTCCACCTCTTGGACACATACCTCTTTCCACAGGACCATGAGTGGTAGATGAGAGGAATAAAAACCAAAGCTCCTCCTTATAAACATTGGTGATGCTTGTTAGATGGAGTTCCTGATTTCCTCCTCTTGGCACAGGGCCACAGGAAGGACTCTTTGTATTTCAGCACCCTGTTTAATCATTTACACTGTGGCAAAGTCAAGGTGGGACAGCCATCATGCTCCCAAGACCTTGGTGTCACGCTGCCAGGACTCCCAGCCTGCTCCTGCAGCCTCACACCAGGCTGAGTCTGCTGCACCAGAGCCTTCCCCAAGCATGGCTTATTGGGAGGGAGGTTCAGAATGCTGTTAAATCCACATCCAGCCATGGATCTCATAGGTAATACCATTCTTTTGCTTCACATTATGTGCCTACTTGACTCATACCCAGTTCCCTTCTCCTTCTCCCTACCCAAGGAGAAATTAACTCCTTCCCAGTCATGGCAAGACTACCTGGCACATCCAGGGAGCCCTGGCCGTTACCTGGTGACCTGATAACAAACACAACCTCTTTGCCACAATGCTGACACTCTCTCTGAGGCCTGAAAGATGCTGGTGGGCATCCTGGTCCCTCCCCTGGCGTCAGGAGCAGCTCTGCACTCCCCATCCTCAGTTCCATCCATTGGGGTTATTCATGGTTTTGGTGGGTGAGTCCCTGGCCTTGTGATCTAAGGAGAGTTTTGCAGGAGGAGGAACAATACCTGATATAACAAAGAATTACCACTTCACACAGCTGATGTGTCAGAGAGCTGATACAACAGTTACCCATCAGTATTTTGTGCAGAAGCAAGAACCAGCAGCAGGGCTTAATCTCAGGATCTCTTTGCAGCATGTACCTTGTGCAGGTCGAGGAGCTCTGTGCGTGTCACTCCCTGAATCATCTGCTCATGGCTCTGCACTGTAAATACTGTGGAAACAAAAGCATCAGTAAGACATAAACAAGAAGGCCAAGAGAAATTTGTGTGTCATGGATGGGAGTGCCTTGTTTCTAAAGTAACTGGGTGGATCTTCACTGAAAGACTGAGAAGGACACAAAGAGACGACCTCATCCTTCCCTCTGCCCCAAGGCAAGATCAAGAGTGCCTGAACGAGTCTGGGGAGCTCTCAGTTTAACCTGCCCTTGAAACATCCAGGTCTACAACATTTGTGGCTCCTAGCTCTGCCAAGTCCCTGCCTCAGTTTCCCTATTTGCAAAAGAAGAAATGATCAGAACAAGTGGCTCCATCGCTGGGTTATTGAAGAGGAAGGAAGTGTGGAGGGGAATCTTTGGTTGATGGTTGATGACTCACAAACATCTGATGAAAAGCAAGAAATTAGCATGGAGTATTGTGTCACAGAATCACAGTCTTAAGGGTTGGAAGGGTCCTTGAAAGCTCATCCAGTCCAACCCCCTGTCAGAGCAGGACCACCTAGAGCAGGGCACACAGGAACTCGTCCAGGTGGATTTGAATGTCTCCAGAGAAGGAGACTCCACAGTCTATCTGGGCAGCCCCTGCCAGTTCTCCCTCACCTCAACAGGGGAGAAAAGTCTGAAGTGTCTGTGAATAAGTGTCTGTATGGGTGTTTACACCTGCTGGTGTGAGTTTGGTGGAGCTACAAAGTGCTGTCAGTGGCTTATGCAAGATGGTCCAGGTGTGCACACCTGGGCATGTTTGGTTTTTCTTGTGCTTCTTCAAGCGTAAGATGGGCATTTGCCTTGCAGAGGAGTTCCCAGGGCAGAGACTGTGACCAGGTTTCCAAGGGACACTAGGTATCTCCTTTTAACAGTAGTTTGCTGCAAGCTTTGCTTTTTTTAGTCTATTGGGCATGGAAAAGTGTGGGCAAAAAAGTCTAGGGCTGGACTTCCTAAAAGAGTTCAGTGCTTGGTAGGTTGGGCCAGCATCCTACTTCAGTAAGAAGAGTGGCAATGAGGTTATTTTTTGTGTCCAATGCTGCACATATCTCATGTCCACGTGAGCATGATTGCAAGTACACTCAAAAAGGTGTCTTAAGAAAGGCAGCATTTTTATGGCACTGTGATACCCTCAGGCTTTGAACTCTAGTGCTTTGGAAGATATCCTGCACCTCCAAAGCTGGTTAATACGGGTCCAGGTTCTCTGGTCAAGACCAAATCAGCCCTTTGCCTGAATCAGTAATTTTCAGTCCTGTGGAAAATTATGCCACCAGTAAGGTCTTGAATATTCATCTTTCATCAGGGCAGGCCTCAAACCTGCTCTGTGTGCAGTAGTTACCTCAGACAGCTCCACAGATGTCCACCAGCCTCTCCTGACTGCTGCAGAGAGACACTGAAGGATCTGCCCAGGATCTATAGGTTCTCAGTGTGATTCTTCAGTGCCTCATATTAAACATTATGGCTTATCTCTGTGCAAGCAGAGGCATCATTTCCTACCCAGCCACGTGAGAGGCAGGGAAGTGGATACCATCCCTCCAGGAGGTCCTGTTAGCTTGAGCCAGTGGCTCAATGACTAAGTTAGATGTAAGTAAAAGCAAAAAGACAGCCTGTTTGGAGATGAGAGGTGGTGAAGGCTACAACACAGGCCGTGGTTCACAGATTCCTTTGTGCGCTCATACAGAGGCACAAGCCTATTTCAGCTGTCTGAAATCACTGTCCAATGGGCTCCATCTCCACTGGAAAACATGTAGAGTCACAAAGAGAGGCTGAAAAGCAGGCTTTTAAGTCCAGGTGTTCTCCCGCACTATAATAAGTAAGCAAACATACATCCCAGAAACCTCCAGTGACTCCAGTTTGGCAAAGGAGCAAAGGGAAACAAGCAAACACAAGTAGGGTTTGTACTCAAATTGGTACAATAGTTTTGGCACCTGCCAGAAGACCAGAGTAAACTTAGCTGCAGTCCATTTAGTATCCTATACCTTATTATGCTCCTAATTTAGCTCTTAAGTCACTGCTACAGGCACTACTTAGAACACTAAACCTGTGTCATTAAATCATCTCTCAGCCCTCCAGGGAACAGTTAAGACTCACGATGGCCTCTCGGCACCACTGTGCAATTTAGCTCTGCTTCATTCCCGTTGGCTGAGAAATAGGATGAGAATGTATCTAGGAGACCAGTGATCAGCCACACAGCTTCTATTCTTGACAGATGCACAAGCTCAACTTTCCATTGATAGTAATTGCTGAAAACTAGGACCTCATGATTTATCCAAGGCTCTTAAGAGCTTGATATCTGCTGTTCTTCCGGCACGGAAATGTAAAGTTTCAATAGAAAACCTGCCTTGAAGAGTTCTGTGCAATCCAATCAGCCAGGAAATTTCTTACAGATGATAGCACACTGATCCAGGCATAATCCAATGTTTCATAAATGTCTTAAAAGATTAAGGCATCATTTTCTGCCCAAATGACAGAGGAGAATCACATCACTGCAGAACAAACACTGGCAACAGTCTTGCATAAGAGCCAGCAGTATCACTCAAATTCCCCTCTGTGCTGCCTTACAAGGGCAATTACATAATCAGAAGCCTTCCTCTATCAAAAGCAATCCTTTTCATTAAACAAGATGCTCTGGTGTAAGTGCACAAGTGCATATCCAACGGGAAGGAAGGGAAGTAGCTGGATTGCATCACCTGACTGACTTGAAAAAGAAGGTTTTAACTGTTTAATGCCTCATCCCTGCTTGTTCTTTTGTTAATTCCTAGCTCCAGTGTAAGAGTACTGTCTGAAGGAGTACATCAAGGCTCTTTGACTCACAAATCATGGTCCCCAACGTGCAAGGCCCTGTTCTTACAGTCACACATGCCCCATTCTTCTTGCAAAGGAGAAGACATCAGAGCAAGGCTCTGGCTGAAAGAACTTTCAAGTGCAGAATTGCCAAAGAAAACTTCACACAATGGTTGCCAAAACTTTGAAGAACTAAGACAGTGTCCTGCTCAATCAAGCTCTCTTAGGGACTTAGTAGTTCTAATGCTTTCTCTGCCAGAGGGTCCCTTAGTTGCTAGTTTATCCTAAGCCACAATGAGATCTGCAAAGTAGAGTATTTACCACCTGAATCTTATGCTCACTGCAGATAGGAATAAGTGTCTGTCCATGAGCTTGTCATCTTGGATTCCATGGCTTCCACAGAGATACAGCTGTGACATAGTCATGTCTGATTCTCTTAGTTGAGCTTGAAGAGTGAATCTGCCACGACCAGCAACAGCCCAGCTACTTACTTCTCTGCATCACTTCTGCCAACAGATACAGCAATGGGCATCATTGGCACCAACTTCTGGTCAGTAGAGAGCTACAGATAGCAACTGACTCATTAAAAATGACATCAAGAGCCATATATATGTCCTGAAGGTCCATGGCCAGTTATAAAATCATCAAACATGCTAACTAACGTGCTACAAAAGGTCTCTGCTGTGTTGATAACAAGAGCCTGGGCTCTGGCACTTTGCTGCCTCACAGGAAAGCTGTGGGATCTCTTGCCCTCACCAGGGTTTTGCCTTGAGTTGGTGGCTCATAGTAAGACACATACATTGTCCTCGAGGGAGATAAGGCCAAATTGTACAGTGGGTACTCATCTGGGCTTCACATCTCTTGTTCTTGTCGCCTCTCATAGTGAACCTGCAAGGGGAAAATAAGGGCCAGGAAGGAGTGGATTTAACACATGTGATCTCCTCTAAAGCTGAGTGAGGGATATAATTCACTGAAAGGCCTTGCCTCAGCAGGAGTGACCTTCCTGGCTGCTGCTAATGAAATAGCAGGAAACGTTCTTTTCCTTCTCAGACCTGGCAGGTTGTGGTGGTTTAGACCTGGCTGGGTGCCAAGTGCCCACCAAGTCATTCTCCCTCCTAAAATGGACTGGAGAGAGAGAAATATAACAAGAGGTTTGTGAGTCAAGATAAGGACAGAGAGATCACTCAGCAATTAGTGTCATAGGAAAAACAGACTCACCTTGGGGAGAAATGGTTTGATGGTTTTATTAATGGACAATCAGAACACAGCAGAGAAAATGAGAAATAAAACTGAGTCTTATGACACCTCCCCCCCACCCCTCCCT
>WBNH01012359.1:5822-52153 GCA_013401255.1 Urocolius indicus | reverse complement strand
CTTGCTAAACCATGACAATGACAAATTATAAGATCAATTTACAACTTTATGTGTATTTTTCAAATATATTTCAAGAGTATAATGATATTAGCTTATTTACATTTACAACAATCCTAAAACTGTAAGATTATAACGCAAAAGAAATAGAAATATTTTATCAAATTCTTTTTAGGATGACAGCAACTTCAATAATAATTTGTAAAAATAAAATACCCCACAAATACCTTCTCAGAAAAGAACACAACTCTGTAGTTTTTTCTCTTTCACTAATATAATTTCTTTTTTCCATTTAATCTAATTAAATTTATAAATATAAAGTTTTCAACAAATCAAGTCTCATGAACCTACTTTCTTTAAAAATTACCCAAAACTTTCACATGTTGAAAAATTATCCATTTTGCTTCATAAGCAACAATCTGAATTTAATCTTAAATATAGATATAATTACCTCTCCATCCTCACCTTTCCTGAAGGATATCAGTCATATCATTTTGAGCAAGACCAGACATCAATCAGTTCAACATTTGGCACTAATGAGAGGAAGAAGCATCTAAAGTGAGACTAAGGATTTCCAGTCGTGTATTTTTCACTAAAGCAACAAGTTTCAATACCATTAGATACAAAACCACTTTAAGAGGCTCTATAGTTTTGCTGTTTTCCCTGCTTTGTCCATACCTCAACAAGGTGTGCTGAAACATTAAACAACTGTGCATGAGACCATGCTCTGCAGGGATAAAAATTTCTCTCTTGAGCTATCAAAAGAAGTGTTCAAAAATAAAGCAGAGAATATGTTAAAACAATTATAAAAGCAAAACTTGTGATATTTTATGGTCACTTGAAAGATAATCATCACTTTAAAGGCCAAGCTTTGAATTTTTTTTTTGTGAAAAACAGAATAAAAAGATCATTCCTGAAGAGCAGGGAGGTATGCATCAAAAGGATGAATTCCTTTGTCAGTAACTCAAATGCACCAGTGTCCTTTTCAAAAAATAGAAGTAAGGCAAAGAGATTAATTTAGTAATGTATTTAGAAGATCAAAGACTCCTTCCATTTGATTTTATTTTTATTTGTCTTGAATTATATACATCAAAAGTATGTACCTCAGGCTTAAGAGAAAACAGAAGAAGAAAGTTGAAGCACTGAAATTGACATCAGAGGAACAGAACAGGAAACAACTTCAAGACCAATAAGTAGCTATGACTTTTTCTGTTATAAAGATAAACATTTTGACCTTTTTAAAATATGACTTCTGGAATTGTAAGGGTAATATAATCAGGGAACTTTCAAAGGACACTGGTTCAATGCAACAAAGGGTTCTCAAAAAGTTGGAAAAAAATGGAATTAATAAAATTATAAACCACTTTTTACTTGTTTTTAATATTCTTTAATATTCCTGTACTACATTGTCAATTACTCATACTTCTCAAACATGGAAGTTAAATGTATAAATTTTAAGAGATTTTCTGCTGGACATATCAGAACAGAGGTTGCTGTCTCTGAGGCACAGGACTAGAATTTCTTAGTCGTCTGTGCTAGTTTTGATATGCAAAAATGAAATTAATGGAAAGTACAAAAAAATTAACCACACTGTTCTTATTTTCTGTGGCAAAATACAGAAATGTTATTAGAAATTAATAAGGAAATGAAAACCAGCTCTGAACTAGAAATTAATTGTATTTTTTTTGTGTTAAAACTACTCCCATTAGAATCACACAATGACAGTATTTTTTAGTAGACAGTATCTGTCTACTAAACCAGATTAGAAGATTCTATATATCTGTGTGGTCAGAATATAAAATGTGAAGTGGCAATGCTTAACCTCAATTTCTTTAGTGTCTTTGAAGTTAATGTAAAGAAAAAGTCTGCAGAGTGATTACAATTAATGGGTGTACCTGGCATTGTAACAAACTTGTTGTCATGACAAAGAATCTAAGTTTATTCCATAGTTAATAAATTTGATTTATTCTTGTATATAGACTCATCAAAAAAAAAAAAAAAAAAAAAAAAACCAAAACAAAAAAAACTACAAACTCCAACCCCAGACTTCGTTTTCAATCTGCATAGAAATGTCAAAATGTCCTGGATAAGTTAAATTCTTACACAGCCTATGACACTGTAGTTCACACAGTCACTAAGATAATGTTGTTCATCATGTTGATATTACTCTCTCATCTTTTGACTGCGTTTCCCCAAACACATTCAATCACATTCAACTGGATTCCTTAGAAAGTACTTTTCTCACACAATTCCATTCCTTTTACTTATGTTACATGATATCATTTTCTTCTACTAATATTTTACTCTACCAATAATACAAAAAAAAAAATTGGTTCTTTTAGTTGCTATTATTTAAGAAACTTGATTTCTGAGCTGCTCTTTGAAGCTATTCCAAGAAAGAAAGATTTTCGGGTTGCCTGTTCTGATGCATATTTTTAATTCTTTGTCAGGAAGTTGTGAGCTGCCATTTAGACTGCGCATTGGTCTTCCTTTCAGAGTCTTAATTAAGCCCAGTACTCTCCATCTCTCCTTGCAGGACTCTGTAGATGTCTTCAACTTTGCCAAGATCCTTTCAGATTAAAGCTCTAGAATTTGTTGTGTTAGATAGTCCCATTTTAGTATCACTCATGAATTGGCTGAAGCAATATTTTGATTTGTCACCAAGGTTGTTGGTGAAAATAAAGAACAGTATTAACGCAGTATCAGCATGGAGATACTCATTAACAGGTATCAAATGGCTATCAAAGCATTAATTAGCAGTCTTAGACTTTTGTGTTCTATCCAAGCCCCTAACCATCCAATTGTGGCGCATAGAACTCTTCTACTTTCAAATAAGTATGTTACAAGAGAAGATGTCAAAAATCCTACACCAAGGCGTATTTCATTTGTTGCTCTCACATTCTACCCATTGCCACTCAATGTACTATTGAAGACAATCAGATTAGTTACCACATTTTGAGTTATTGAAACCCTGTCTACCATTCCTGGTTACCTTCTTTAATTTTACATGCTCAGAAGTGCTTTTCAAGAGGAAATTCTCCATGATCTTTCTAGTAACTGAGTTTATATAAAATCTGTCTAGAGTTTCCAGGTCTTTGTTCTCTTTAAGATGTTCATAAAACTTTTCCCAATTGTCAGGAATTGTCTCTTCCCTCATCATCACAATTTTTCATGTGTAGCCTCACAGTATCATCAACCAACTCTTTTCAATGAGTATTTAATTCATTTTTCCCTGTTCTTAGTTGTACTTTTCCTGCCATTTATATCACTATTGTTAATCTAAAACCAATAATATTACACTAATTGAAGTATAGAAAAGAAGGGTAAAAGCTCTGAGATAATCCAAGTCATCATAAACTACTCACCATAATTGATTATAACCAACAGAAAACTAAAAAGGTTGATAGGACTAGATACATAATATATGCTGCATTCAGTGAGCTCAGTCCTCTGAAAAACTATTAATGTAAGCCACTTACTTTCTACAGTTAAGTAATCTAAACAAAGAACTAGAGAAGCTAGTGAAGAACTTCCCAATATATGATTTTCTAGATTTCCATTATGATTATTTTCTTTACATTTCTAAGAAGAATGGAAAAAGAAAGTGTGCTAAAGTGTGATGGAATACAGAATTATCTGTTGGTAGCATCAGTTCTGTTACAGCCTTTCAGCATTAAATTTATTCCATTAGTTGCCAAGTAACTAACCTTTTAGGACCACGAAACTTAATTCCAAAACAATGCCAAATAAGTACAATATGAAGGGAAATTTCCAAGAGAAGAAAAATACTGCTGTTTTTCTCTCAAAATTATTTTTTTATACTGCAGTTGATTTTGCTTCTTCTCTTCTGTTAATAAACTTCACAGTTGATATGTTTGTATATGTAGAATTTTCACAGTTATTATAGCAGATAAATAAAGCTTCATAGTCTGTACTTTTTTTAAAATAATTATTTTTCACTCTGACAGAAGTTATCAACTTCTTTGATTTAAAGAATTTGGAAGCTGAATCTACTACAACACAGAAACAAAACTGCTACAGTCCAATAGTTCTACCTCACTGGAAAAAAAATGGAAAAGACAAGCTTTACAAATAATTATTTATGGAGGTTTTAAGTGATAGAGAGTTACTGGTAGTACTGCTGTAGTCAAATCCTTCCAGATGTTTATCACACTATGAAAGAGGTAAGGATCAGTTTGAAAGAGGTAAGGATATGATTTGTCAGGGTGAGTAGGAGCCATCCTTTTTGTAAACAAAGATTTGTTGATAATAATGAAGCTTGGAATTGCAACTTGCACATATTTTTCATTGATTAATGAACACTGCATGAACAAGTGTACAACTGGGAAGAGGAGAGCTGAAGAGAGGTTCTGGAACAGATATTTTATCAAGCGTTAGTACTGTCTACTTAGCTCATTTATAGAAGGTTTCTTGAATTAAACAACCATGCTAGCTAAATGACATCATGACAATAGAATCCTCTGGTGATTTTACACAGAATGATTCAACTTCCGTGTCTTCTAAATAAATAAAACAGTTCCATTCTTTTCAGCAGGCAAGTGGTTGTAAATGCCACAGATAGATTCACCACATCTGCTTTCTTTAAGTGTTCTATGAGGTAGCAATCCTCTTTTCCTTGTGAGATTTGACAGCATCAGTATATTGTTATCTGCTACAGCAGATGGTCTTTAGCCATTACTTCCAATATTGTGGAATTAAAGCCACACAACAGAAAATTTCCTGAGCATATAATTCTAAACATTTAACAATACACAAATCACTCTGGCTATATCTAAGGAGCAATGGTTCAGTGCTAAGTAGCTAACAAAAAAAAAAAATAACCTTAATATAGGTTAATATGAATGTGGCCCTGAGTACCCTCTGTGAAATAAAAAGTTTAAGAGAGTTCAAATCAGAGACATATATGTATAATAAAAAGCTTCTTTTTATTTCTCCTAATAAAATTAACTTCCAGTTGTTTAAGAATTTAAAAAACTATGTTGTCTTCACTTTTTTAATAGTTAGAACTGATAACCTGGGCAAATGCAGTTGTATGCAGTTCTTTTTAAGCTATTGCTTAAAGGTCCTAGGAATCCTATGCTGCAAGAATTGAAGTAGTGGATAGTATAGTGAAAAGTATTATGAGAATTTACAGAGAGTAAAACAGTAGGAGAAATCAAACTAGTCTTTTTTTCACAATATACTAATTCTCACTTAATGCACCGACACTTCACCCAGAGGACGCAATTGTGACAAGAATCTCAATTTCTTCATCAAGTGGGTTAAAAATGGAGCCTCTTTTTGGTCTAATTTGTGAAAAATCCACATCAAGTGGCCTGAAAAAACAATTCCTGGCAAGGCATAATGACAGATATGAGAGTAACTTTAAATTGAAACATGCCAAAATAAGAAGCATAGGTTGAATGACAAAGAATAATAATCAGCTGAAGATAAAGCTACTTTAATAGAGTTTAAGACTTCTGAAACTATGTAATGAGAAGGGATCAGAATATACTGTTATTTTATTACCAACTGAAGGAAAAAATCTGCAATATTATATCATTCTAAAGTAGCTAACTGAAAGGGAATGAGTGAGAGTCTAACACTTTTAAAGAAAAAAAAAGGAAAATAATTCTGTCCTACATTTTTTTTCACTTTTCCTTTCTTATGCAAACTGTCTAATTAAACTGAAAGTGCTTCAAAGCAGTAACTTACTTTCTTGCATGACTGTAAAGTATGAACACACTTCTGTGGACCCTGCATAAATTCTCTACAAAATGATTTTGATGACATGATTTATACTGATTAATATAACAATATAAAATATAAAAATTCATTCCTAGCACCTTTGAAGGCAATAGTAAAATTTTTTACCTCATTTTAAAAAGTTTAAATTCAAATATGACAATATATCTCCTATAATATACATGTTTCTAAATATTTTAGATTTTTTTTCTGAATGTAAACCTTAATAATCTTCACCAAAAAAACTTTTTTTTTGTCTAAAATGTGGTGCATTCTTTGAAGGAGAATTGCATGACTTAAGTCCTTAAGGCTCAAATTCCAAAGAATTCACTTTTAGGGAGAGTATGCTGTCAACCTAAAATAGTGTTTCTGTGCAGCCCTAGAAAAGTTACTGAGTCCCTAAGAGAGATGAAATTTAAGAAAGTCTTTGTTTTTAGAATTTTTCCATGGAATATAACTCTAGGCAACTTTTTTTTTTTTTCCTAGAGAGTAGACTTTTTGTTTTCTTTTCCGTGGAATACATCACAAAGTGCTTGCTGTTTCAGTATACATGGAACTTCAATATTCAGACATGGTCAGTCCCTTTTAGGTTTCAATCTTGAGCACCTACTGCTACATCAATCATGAAAACAAATGGAGACTTTTTCAGATATAAGTTGAGGCTTTTCATTCACTGAACTAGAAAAAATCAGCAAACATTTTTACGTCGACATCTCCATCATAAAGGGCATTGGTAATATTCACTTCATACAGAGAAATATTGTGAAAATTAGTGTTTGCCCTGTATTTTTAACACATCAAAGGTTATAAAATTGCTGTTGCTATTTTTCATTCCTGCTGCTTAAGAACAACTACTGCTCTTTCTGTACTTGATGGCTTTTGAAAATAATTGATCCCTTCACCTTTATTATGTCCCCTAATATTTGTGTAGATAGTTATTATGTCTAATAATGGCAAAAGATTACTTTTTGGCTTATCCATCTCTTATTCATCCAATGCAGAGCCACAAGAGTCCCAGCTGATTATAGACTAACCATGAGCCAGCAATGTGCCCTTGTGGTCAAGAAGGCCAATGGCATCCTGGGATGCATCAAGAAGAGTGTGGTCAGCAGGTCAAGGGAGGTTCTGCTCCTCCTCTACTCTGCCCTGCTGAGGTCTCATCTGGAGTCCTGTGTCCAGTTCTGGCCTCCTCAGCTCAAGAGGGACAGAGAACTTCTAGAGACAATCCAGCACAGGGCCACATAGATGATCTGAGGATTGGAACACCTTTTGTGTGAGGAAAGGCTGGGGGAACTGAAGCTGTTTAGTTTAGAAAAGAGAAGACTGAAGGGGGATCTTATTAATATTTACAAATATCTAAATGGTGGGTGTCAGGAGGTTGGGGCATCACTTTTTTCGATGATATCCAGCAACAGGCAAAGGTTAATGGGATGAAACTGGAACACAAAAAGTTCCATTTAAATATAAGAAAAAACTATTTAACTGTGAGAGTGAAGGAACAGCGGAACAGGCTGCCCGGAGGGGACGTGGAGTCTCCTTCCTTGCAGGTCTTCAAGACCCACCTGGACATGTTCCTATGCAACCTGCTCTAGGTGGACCTGCTTCTGCAGGAGGGTTGTACTGGATGATCTCTAAAGGTCCCTTCTAAGATACTAGTGTTGACAAAAGAGGTCAACAGATGTAATACAGAGAGTGTAGAAAACATAACTATCCCTTTCATAAGTATTTCCTTGTGATGAATTAAAGTGACCAGCTTCATTTTAATTCAAATTTCTCCTGTCTTTCCAATCCTAAATTTTCCTGATTGCATTACAGTTTCTTTTTTTTTTTTAATAGCTAAGATTTTTCATAATTCATTCATCTTGGAGATTTCTATGTCCATCTTTTTTTTTCATAAATTCTTCCTAGGATTTCCTGTAATCTTTAGAATCATAAAATCATTACGGTTAGAAAAGATCAAGTCCAACCACTAACAACCCTAACAATACCCCAGAAATTCTAAAAAAAGGTTTTGTCTACGTGGAATGAAAGTAGTATTAAATGAGGACAAACAGAGGTAAACATGAAGAAACTATAGCTCCTGGTTCTGTGTTTGAAATTCAGTGAAATGTAGGAGTCTTTCCTCTTCTCTGACGCAAGATATTTCTAATCAGCACTATCATGCTCTAAGGCAATAGCTTACAACACCTATTAGTTGTAAACTCCACAGGAACTGCAACCTCTTCTGTCTCAAAGAAACAATATTTTTCCTCTGTGTGATGCAGATTATCCAGAAAAAGGGAGAGGAAGAGACACAAGTAAGACGTGAAAATCTGCTACAATCTCATTCAAGCTGTTGTTGACAATGCATTACACAGAAGTCGTGATCCCACAAGCTATTGAGTATTTTTCACTTAAATAATTTTAGTAGGAATAGGATTTGCAGATTACTCCTCCTGCGTGCCATGAGCTCCAGGGATCAGTAAAAGACTGCCAACTGAATTTTCTACATCCTACTGGCTGCAGAAGCGAACATCCTATCGTATGAATGTACACATGTACTGTTGAAAGAGAACAGGCACACAAAATTATCATCATGAAAGGATTGTTTTTTCCATATCTAGGAGCTCAAGCTACCTAACCCATTGCTGATCTCCTCAGTAATCTTTGATGGTAGTGTAGCAAGGGCTGGTGGAAGTGTGAAACTGTCTGTTTGGGCAGAGTTGCAATAAGAGCAGGCTCTGATCCCCAACCTATCTTTCTGGAATGAATTGTCCTTCTGATACAAGTATTATGACAGATTTTATTACAGTTCTAGTTTTTCAATCCCTGTGTAAAACATACAGTTTGATATTTTTATTTTCCAAAGAGACAGACAAGGAATAGACATAGAACAGGTCAATTTCCCATAAAAAAATCAGTCAGGCAATAATATGGACAAAAAATGAGTCACAGGAGCCTTTTCTATATAAAAAAAAACCTCACTTCCAATGAAGCAATGACATGAACTTGAATATTTAGAAAGGGGACACCACAGTCTTTATCTGAGAAATTATTCCACAAAAATAAAAGACTGGAGAAAAACTTTTTTTTTTATTCTTAGGCTTAAGATAACCCCTTTCACCATTTGTCTAAAGAAACATTTATTTGATAGCACATTGTTGCCTTTTGCTGAAACCTCATACTTTATTTCACCTATTCACATTCAAATACACCATTTTTCAGCTTCAGCACATCAAACTCACAGGATTCATTAATTTATAACCATCTTCTTACAAAAATTTTCCTCCTCACAGCCCTCTTGTCAATTTTGTTACGGAAAGCAAGAGAACTGACTGAATTAGACTGTATACATGTTCAGTACTCAAATATTGTCTCCCAGCTACATGAGGATTAGTTAAAATACTTAGATCTTTGCTAAGCTATAGAAGATTTGTGAGGCTTGTAATAGGTTGGTTTCTAACTGGAAATGAAACTGATTTGATGTATTACATATATTTCCTAATGCAATTTATTTTTATAGAAAACATACTTAAGTTTTATTTGGGCACTGGTGCCAGAACTACAAAGACATGCCTTCTGCTAGAAAGTACATAAAATTCCACACAATCAATCCCAGTTGCTAACACATAAAAAAAATAGGAACAAAATAGGAGAGTGCACCACTGTTTTCCTTCCTTCCTTTTAAGAGAAATTATTTTTCAAATGTTAAAATACTCCACAGTCAGTTTACTTAAAATATATTTTTACTGAAAAGGACTTTTGTATGGCTGAGAGAACAAGAGATAGGACTCATTCAAATTGGATACTTAACCAATTTGTAAAAGTTGCTTAATTCTTTCTGCTGATGTAAAATTATATAACTACAAGAGCTGCAAATGAGCTGTTTCCAGGAAAATCACAAAAAAAAACCCACAAATATTTAAAAAGCAATCAGTATTTGACGTGAAGAATAAAGCTGAGGTTGGATTTCCAAACATTATGTCTTTATTGTGAGGCCAATAATGATAACTTTTAAAATGAAGTTGATCCCTTGCAGAAGGTCCATGAAACTTGCAAACATAGAGACTGTGCATTGGGAGTAGAAGTGTAGTATTTTAGACTTCTGACTGCTCTGTGTTGTCATTGTAGTTTCACATAGTGAGGTGATACTGCTGCATGAGAAAGGTTTGTCATGCTCACTGAAAATAGTTAATCTAGAAAGGATGGACACAGATTTTCTGCTATACAGAGTAATTTCATGGCTATATTAGGTACCGTTGCATTCTAAAGGAGGAGCGTATTATCATGTGGTGATTTGAGACATTCATCATGGTTTTGCCCAGCCAGTAATGAAGCACCACGACGGTCTCTTGCTCAGGGCCCCCCATCCACCCCCACCCTTGTTAAGTTGGTTAGGAGGAAATAAAGATAACCAAGGCTGTTGTGGATTGAGACAAAGGGAGAGAAGGGTCACTGCCAATTACAGTTCTGGGCAAAACAGACTCCAGTACTCGACTTAGAGAGGAAAGTAGGAAAGTTTATTCTACCACCTTCAAGAAACAGAACAAAACAAAAAGCAAAAAGATAGTAGGATGATGAGAAAATTACAACCTGTTGTCCAATTGCAAGTACAGTGAGTTAGAAGGATTAGGCCCTCTTAATTGCATCTGAATTGTCATTGGCCTAGCTCCATCTTGAACTCTCCAACTGCCTGGCTTGTAGCCCATTCTGAGAGATGTAGGAGTTACCTGACAGCATTGTGACCAAAACAAAGAATTTCTGACCAAAACCAATAATCTTATGATGCTATAAATAGTGGTCCTGAAGTGAGACTCTGAGCTTTCTGCCATGTCAGCAGGCTGTGCCTCTGACTCTCCTCTTGAGCTGGAATACTCCTCAGCATAAGAGATCTCAATAACTTCCAAACCATCAATTGATAAAATGCTGATGAAGGGTTAATCATTATCTGCTGATAACTGCTGATAATGGAAACAGTGAGTAATTCACTACAATTGGGTTTCTTACCAAATCAGATTCAGAGTTCTGGACTAAGGATTTCAGATTGTTGTGGTTGAAACCGAGCTGGCAACAACCAAACCACGCAGGTACTCACTGCTCCCCACCTCAGCAGGATAGAGAGAAGAATCAGGAGGAAAGGTAAAATGATTTCCGCTTCTGTAAGTAGTAGTAAGTAGTGGACTGACCCTTGACATCAAACTCTGTAAAGTCATCTTTTACTAGCTGATGTTAAAATCACTTTTTTCTGATACCTTTGATAGTGTTTTCTATGTGATATAACACCTAAACCACTCACCTACGGCAACCTCACATGTAGGATATTTTCATTCCTAAGGTTTAGTTTTAAATATTAATACATCTAATTCTAATCATAATGTCTTTGGCTAAACTATATATAATTTGACAAATTTTACCACTATATGGTACTCTCCAGAACAAGCCAGAACCTCTTATTTAGAGGTTCTAATCTGGAACTGATTTTCCCCTCTATTTGTACTATATATTTCTTACATATATGGTACCCTAAATATTAATAAGAGAAATATAACAAGGATTCACTCCTAATTGGATCTCAGGCAATGTTTCTTCTATCCCTTTACGGATAAAAGCATTCACCACTCCTCTCCTTTACAAATCCTTTCTAAGACTAATAAAAGGTAGTTGTGTCCTGAATCTTAGAATGATAGAATGGCATCTTAGAATCTTGTCAATGTATACATCAAGTAAGAAAAAGCAGGGGTCACAGATACTTATGCCTTACCTTGTTCTCTTTTAAATTTTATTGAATTACTTACTACCTGAGGTGCTTTAGTAACCATCATTCTGTATAAAATATTTTCTCAAGTACAGTGTCATTTTTCAATGTTTCAATAATTTAAAAATATTTTAGGAACATTAAACATCGGTTGAATATCCAGATGCAATAAATCCTTGAGATTAGATTGTTAATGTGAAAAAATTTATGTGAAGATTTTTTAAATTAAAAATGGAAAAAATCCAGAAAAAAAAAAATGAAAAGCATACATTAAAATGGCACAGGGTACTCTGTTAACAGAGGCAGTCAGACTACATTGTTGCATTCATGTTCTGTATGATACTTCTTTTGCCATCACTCTCACTGAAAGGCCGAGCATGACTAACAGCTTTCAAGCTAGGAGAGGAAGAAGTTGGAAAAAATCAGGTTTTTATTTAGGTTTCTGCTGTTGACCATAAAGTTCTGGAAAACCTTATTAACTTACTCAGTTATAATCCAAAATGTTAAACATGAAAGTTTACAGGAAAAAAATTACATGAAGGGAAATAAAGGGAAAAGTCATTTTTCAGTTCATGTGGAGTTTTTTTCCCCACCTATGGCAGAGGATATAAAATCAAAGACTCTTCCCTCATTGCTTCTTCAAATGTCTAATCTTTCCTTTGTCCTCTGTATTCTTTTTAAGTGGTAAAACATCCCTTTGTGTTTAATTCCACTTAGCTGTCTTGACCATATAAATCTTGGATTTGCATTAAATGCTTTCCCTGAGTGACTTGTAAGTAGTATCCTCAGCAATGTGTAAAATGAAACATAAATGAACAAATACAATAAGCTGCAAGCAAACGATGAAGTGTTATTTGGAAAAAGTTCAAGATTTTAATGTTATAGTGAATATATTAGAGCTGATAACTATTATAAAATTTGTACCAAAGTCCTCTGCCAATTACAGTGTGTCTATATTCATTTGAGAATCTAAAAGAAAAGTCTTGTTTCTGGTCAACAATGTTCTGACTTCCTCATTTTAAATAAACTTTACTTATGCTATTCCTGGTGGCTTATATGGTCTCCTCCTGATTATGGGTACATTTGTATTCCCTTTTCCTTCAGGATTTCTGTAATATTTTCCACACCCTAACTCAAACTCTTGTCATCTTACTGAGAATTAACATGTCATACAGAAGATTCTCTACTGCTAGATAGTTACCTTCACACATCAGTGGGCTGCTGAGTTTCTTTCTCATTCTCTTCTGTCACCTTAGGGCATTTCAGTAAACTGTGATTTTATAGTTATAGAACATACTCCAAAGCTGAATCACAATATCAGCCACCCTAGGTTTCCTTATCATTGTGCTTTACTGAACCAAAAGTATACTCCCAAGCAAATATATGCAAAATTTTATGAGAAAGGAAAAATAAATAAATTTTAAAATGGAGGAAGAAGCAGGTAATACAGTTCTTCTTCATTCAAGGGTCACAGACATCTTTTGAATGCAGACATTTTCTTGTAATACACCATGCACCCTGCTGTCCCAAAAGACTTGATGAAATAATGCCATTCATATTCTTTTCAATATTAATTTTTTTCATACTCAGCAACATTTCTGAAACTGATAACCTAAATTTAATCACAGAATTTATATCTGTTTCTTCTTTTGCAAACATTGCCTTTTAGTTTATCATCCTTTTTTTCTAGGAAGAAAACATGTCCTATCTAGACTTCGCTTTACCACTCATTGAGTTTCCTTATGTAAAATAGTTTCCATCCTTCTGGTCATCTTAATAACTTTGTATACACTTGATCTTGAAAAACATCTATGCAAAAGATTCTATAGAGGATTTTCCCAATGTCTTGTAAAATGTCATTACTACTTCCTTTTCTGTAACAGAAATACCTTTTCTGATGTGTACTATTACTCACCTTTCCTCCTTCCCTCCTGGAAACTTTAGCAATTCTGTAATTGTTTAGAATGTTAATTTCCTCCACTTTGGATGTTTTTGAGTAGAAAAATCCCAATTAATAACAGAAGATATTTTTATTAATACAGAAATAGATGATCACACATTTTTCATCCTGTTTTAAAAGTAATCTAGTTCTTCCTGTCATATATTTTGAACTTCAGAATTGATGTTAACTTTTACCTCTATATCATCAGAAAATTTCATGAGTACCTTATGAATTTGGTGAACATTTCAAATTGCTTCCTCAAAAATCTTTTAAGATAAATGTAATCTTTTATTTTGGGTTTCCAAAGGCTTTGAAAATTTTCTTGCCAAATGCTGTTAAAGAAACAGAGCAGAAAAGGCATAAAAGAGCTTAAAAAAGAGCTTAAAAGGTTAAATTATTTACAGTGAGGAAATGAAGGCAGGAAAAGTCAGTGAGTTCTCACGGGAAAGATAGGTCAACTACTGGTGGCCTGCACTGAGTTGGTGGTGATGAGTTACTCTGACATGAGCTGTGAAATTATTCATATACAACTTAGCAAATGGGCAAGAAGCAAAGTGACAAAATTTGCTGGTGAAAGGAGTTTATTCCAGATAGTAAAGTCTGAAAGTGAGTAATTGCAGAGGAATCTTGCAGAAATTAGGTACTAAAATGGCAGATGAAGTTCAATATGAATAAATGTAAGATTAAAGACAATAATAATTGCCTTTACACTTCTAATAAGATATTTAATAACCCATTTAAATCCTTACAAAAACTGATCAGTACTGAGCTGACAACCACTTCCTCAGAAGCACAGTTTGGGGTTACAAAAGCAGGCATTTCAAAAATCATTAGCTCTATGATCAGCAGTGGTCATAAAAACAAATGAAGTTACTAGGAGCTAGGAAAAAATGAAAAAATATTTTTATTTTCACTGTACAGATCAAATATTCTCCTACATTTTGAGTATTATTGAAAATCCTCTTTCACTGTACTCCGAAATAATAAAATAAAACCAGAAAATGTTCAGAGAATGGAAAAAAGTATGATCAAATTTATAGAAAAGCATCTCTAGGATCAAAATCTTAATATAAGCAAAAGAAAATGCATCTTAAATATTGTAAATATATATGCATATATAATTTTTGGTCATAAAGATTGAGCAATCTAATTAGAATAAAAAAAGCAATAATAATAGGAGTAGTCATAGTCTAAATTAATACAGAAAGACTCATCAGTAATAGTAACTTTTACTGCTGTACAAGAAAACTTAAAAATATCCTTCCTCTGGTATTACATTAATCTCTATAAAATCCCTCTAAGTCCTAAGGTCAATGTCACCAGTCTTCTTAAGCAGAGAGTAGATGGAATCAAAGGGAAATATCAACAATTTGAAGGGGAGGTTTGCCCCCTCTTCAGTGTTCGAATCCTTTAACAGATTATTTTCTGTTTTCGAATCTTAAGACTCCTCACTGGCTTGAAGCTACTTTTCGCTCAGCTGCCAGGAATTACAAAACTGACAGCTCCACCACAGTCCTTCCTTGTCTCTCAAGCTGGGCCTGACCCACACACTGATGTGTGATGTTTGAGGCCTGGCCTCAGTCTCTCCTTCACCCTCCAGCCCTGTCCAGGGTTGCGTCTGACAATTTTCAACAAATCCAATCCTGACCCCAATATGTGTGTAGGCTGATATCCCAATGTGGCCTCAGCCTCCTATGCCACCATCAATCTCCCTGGCAACCTGCCTGTTTCTACCTCTGATCTCTGTTATTGGCAGTAATTCCAATTCATGTTCCCAGTTTGTCCTTGATCTTGCTTCAGCACCATGGATTTGCTTGGTGACCTGGGCTCTGTGCTGACTCTGGCCACCACTGCTGGCCTGTCAAAAGCTGAACAATCTCAATCTGGGAAATTTTGTTACAATTAATTTATTGGCACTTTTCAGAAGCTTTTAATTATTTATTCATGTAGTGAGAAAAAAAAAATCTAAGACTTAGGGAAATGCCTTTATTCCCTCTTCTCTAGCATCAGTTCAGTCCAATACGTCTCTTCCCTCTTCCTTGTCTCAACTATGCTTATTTTCACCATATATTGCACTCTGTGCCTCCAAACTGCTCTGGTGAGTAAAAAGGTGGTGCAGGAAGCTGGGAGCAGTGTGCAGAGGTTTCCTTTTACTATTCCTCACTTCTTACTGCTTCCCTGCTCTGGCATGGTTTGCCCCTGGGCCACAATTCAGCGGTATCCATGTCCCATCACAGGTCACCCAAAGGATGCAGTTCCTCAGAGGTGTTCCTCCTCCAGCACAGAGCACCTCCTTCCTGAGGTGCATCTCTCTACATGTCCCCAGCAATGTCTCTTTACACACATCTCTCTCATGCCTCCTCTCTTTTCTCCAAACACTCTTCACGTGCTTCCTCATGTATCTCCTTTTGGACATCATGTTGTGTTTCCTGACATGTATCTCTTCCTTGCATCTCCTGCCCTAACAGCTGCCAGCCTTCCTCCAAAACACCTCGAGTGAGTTGTTGTGTGATCCTCTGTCTGGTTGAGGTTTTGGGGTTTGTTAGACTATTTCCCTGCATTTAGAGCCATCTGGAACCCACTATTCATAGATTTCTTCCACATAGAGCACCCTGCAGCTCCTGCTACAAGATCTTGTCTTTTATACCGAGTGTATTAGGGACTTCCTCTTCTCTCTGGCTTTGGTAGGACAGGCCATGGCTGGTGAGGATTGTGCCTTGCCAGCACCTGTGGTGAACCCCTTATGTCTTCCCAGACCCCTGGGAGCCACTGGCTTTTACTGTAGGCCCTGATATATTTAAAAAAAATCTATCAAAGAAAAGGATTTTTTTTTACGCAATGATTAAGTAGTTTGTGAGATTTGTATCATATCAGATATTCAAGGAGATGCAATTAAAACAGACGTGTGAGTGCTCACCACCTGAACACTGACTCACTGCTCTGTCACTTCCTTAAAAATACTGTAACCTTTTAATAGAAATGATAAAAAGAACAATGTAAGCTGTAGTGAATTTGTGTGGTTAGTTTTTTAGTAGTGGGGGGCTACAGAGGAGGCCTCTTTAAACAAGAGCTATTAGAAGCTTCCCCTGTAGTTGACAGGGTCATTGCCAATCAATTCTGAGATGGATCCACAGCTGACCAAGGCTGAGCCAATTAGTGATGGGGGTAACCCCTCTGTGATTAACATATTTGAGAAGGGAAAGAAATTGCTGTGCAGTTGCAAAACTGCTCCAGCAGCAGAAGGGAATGAGAATGGGAGAACAACCAAGGTCAGTGGAGAAGAAAGGGGAGGAGGTGCCTAGACATTGGAAAAGAAATTACCATGTGACCCGTGATGAAGACAATGGTGAGACAGCTGTCCTCTGCAGCCCATGGAGGCTACCCGGGAACAGAAATCCATTCACAGCTTATGGAGGACCCCATGCCGGAGTTGGTGGATGCCTGAAGGAGGTGAGATGGGTAGATGTTGCACTTAGTGAAATGGACTAGTTATTGATAGGGCTGGGGCAAAAGTCTCTTCCAGGTGAAACAATTCTATGATTTCATCATTTTGAGCTTGAGATGAGGTTGTTAGCTTTAGGCCCTTGGCAAAATCCACAGAATGACACTTTTTTAGAAAGCACTTACCAAGACTTTGTGAATAAATCTTTAGTTAAACAGCCAAATTCTGCTACTTATTTATCTTTACTCAATATGAAGTTATTGCAGAGAGAGACTCTACTTAACTTTTTTAGATTTTTTTTTTAGAATTTTTAGAATGGTAGAGGTTGGAAGGGACCTTTAGAGATCATCTAGTCCAACCCCCCTGTAGAAGCAGGTCCATCTAGATCAGGTTGCATAGGAACATGTCCAGGTGGGTCTTGAAGTCCTCCAAGGAAGGAGATTCCACAACCTCCCTGGGCAGCTTGTTCCACTGCTCCATAACTCTCATAGTAAAATATGTTTTTCTTATGTTTAAATGGAACTTTTAGTGTTCCAGCTTCATCCCATTACCCCTTGGCCTGTTGCTAGATATCATCGAAAAAAGTGATGCCCCAACCTCCTGACCCCCACCAATTAGATATTTGTAAATATTATTAAGTTCCACCCCCCAGTCTCCTCTTCTCTATACTAAATAGCCTCAGTTCCCACAGGCTTTCCTCGTAAGAAAGATGTTCCAGTCCCCTGATCATCTATGTGGCTCTCCACTGGTCTGACCTGCCTTGCGCCTATTAACAAAATAAGTTGCTCTCCTTTAATCAACTCTTTTTCTCTTTCACTCTGTTAAAGAGAAAATCTTACCATAAAAAGATTAATGAAGCAATGATGAAACTTATCCTCACTGGGGAAATATCTATATGCTAAAGCAATAGTTAGGGAAAAAACTGACTTATCTTTAGACGTGTTATCTCTTTTCCATAAGAAGGAGTAAGAAAAGTGAAGAATAGGGAGCTGAAAGTGAGTTGCACTACATGTACCAAATTAATTTCACAGGCTAATTTGCTGCTAGTGAAAGACAGATATGTTCAAAAAGCTGTTAGTGAATCATTTAGATCATACATAAGTCACTTTGCTTTTCATGAGATCAGTTTTAAATCCATTTAAATAATTTTAAATATATATGAGGTTTTTTTTCTTAATCCTGCCTCTTTTTTTTATTGGCAGTAGACTTCTTAAAACCACTTGGTGAAAAAAAAATGTCTGTTAAAATGCAAAGTAAAAACAAGATGCATAGGCCAATGAATAAGTTGTTAGATATTCTTGCTATGTTTAAATCTAATATTGTCTAGGCCAAATGTTTTGTTGGTGAAAATCAAGGTATATACAGATTTGTCACTCTGGACTGAACAGCAACAGAAAATTGTTCCCATTACCTACTGTCTACCTGCTGAAATATGTTAACTAATTATTTGAAGGTTTTCAATTCCATTTCAGTAAAAAGCTTCAGTAAGGCTAATTTTTACTTTGCCTTGAAACACAGTAAAATACGTACAAAAGTTCAGGATCTTTTGAATTTCTGAGATATTTGTTTTGTTTACGGTAATAGATTATGCTACATCTACTGGAAAACACAATCAAGACATTGTTCAAAATAAACTCTTTAACATTTAAATAGACTAAAAATGAATGAAGAACAATGCTCATTCTACTCAGCTCTGGCTACTCTGAGAATTTTAGCTATCTTTGTCCCATTTTTTGCTTCTAGAGAGGAATATCTGGGAATTTGAGGATTCTGCATATAAGTGAAGAAATGATGACTGAACAGTTCATGCACACTAAACCATTCAAACTTGATAAATAGACCCCATTTAACTCCATTACTGAGACAGTGGATGGAAATAATATATAAGATAAGAGTCAATACTACATACATTATCAATATTGCAAAATCTACTTATTCCTGGAATAGTTATTAAAAAATATTATCATATCTTCAGTTTGATTTTGGAAATAGTAAAGATGTAAGATGGAGGAAGATAATATGTCTTTACTAAAGTATATCAAGATTGATTCTGTTAAAATTATATATAAAAATAAATAATGGTCTGGTTCTAAGACTCTTTTTCAGGAGAGAGAAAACTTTTGGATCTGTGAATGTAGACAATTTATTACAATCTCTCTAGATTAAATTCACAAATGTATTTGGAGCTTGAATGCCATATAGGGGTAAAAAAAAAATCTTAAAAAGACATCCTAAGAGTATAACAATGGACAACTGGGTTATTTTTTTGAGCTGAAAAACTTGTATATTTTTCAGATGTGACAGTAAATATCAAATAAGGAATGGAAAATCAGGTATTGCTTGATTCATTTATGGAATTAAAAATAACCTAGTTTTGGCCTCAACAAAGCAAATTCCATACTTAGATGTGAAACAATAATTTGAATGTGAATGCTGAGGATCAGACGGTTATTGTAGAGAAAGTGTAGTAGGTAGTTTTAGTAGTTATTAGCCTTAGAACACAAGAATGTATGAATGTATGATGGATGTGACAGAAGCCCATGTCTCCTAGTACCATCTACAATACTGACCATAAGAATGCAGCTAAGATATGATGCTTCATTCTAATCCTTTCCCAAACTCTTAACTCTTCATTTCTGGACTTCCTAGTCCAGAAACAAAATCTACTTTGCAGTCTTCAATGAATCTCTTGCATATAGTCTGTCCTTAACAGTTTCAGACTTGGTCAGGCTTTGACCTGAGGGTTGTTTTTTTTTTTTTTTTTTTTGTACGGAAAGAAAGGGTCCATTATTTTTTTTTTTTTTTTTTTTTTTGTTTTTTGTAAAGAAAAAATGAGCTCCATTAATTCTAATTTACCTACTTCTTTCTGATTTTTGAGTTTTCATGTTGTCCAGGAAATTACTTACTTTGCTGATCCTTGTGGTGCCAGGTGCCTATTCTATCACTCCCCCTCCTAAACTAGACAGGGGGCACATGAGATAAGGATAGGGAGATCACTCAGCAATTACCATCATATTCAACTTAGGGAGAAGTGATTTGATTTTATTAACAAACAATCAAAATAGAGTAGAGAAATGTGGAAAAAACTCCCAAATCTTAAAACACCTGCCTCCACCTCTCATTTCTTCCCCAGTTTCTACCACCTCCCACACAGTGGCACAGAGGGATTTGGATTAAAGTCAGTTTGCTATAAATTGACTTTGCTGGTACTTTCTCTCTGGAGGAAGCCTCTTCACAGTTCCCACTGCTACAGTGTGGCAACTCTCCCATGGAAGACCATCCTCCAGCAAAGAAATTCATCCTAATATCAACCCTGAACCTTGCCTGGGACAACTTGAGGCCGTTTCCTCCTGTTCTATTGCTTGTTACTAGGGAGAACAGGCCAACCCCTGCCTCACTACAACTTCCTTTCAGCTAGTAGCAGACAGTGATAAGGTCTCCCATGAGCCTCCTTTTCTTCATACTAAAGAGCCCCAGATCCCTCAACCATTCCTGGTATGAGTTGTGCTCCAAATCCTTTACTAGCTTAGTAGCCCAACCCCCTGTATCCTCTCCAGCACCTCAATGCCCTTCCTGTAGAGAGGAGCTCAAAATGAGACACAGAATTCAAGGTGCAGCCTCATCAAAGCTGAATACAGCTGATCACCTTCTCTACTCCTCCTGACAACACTGTTGCTGATACAGGCCAGCATGCCATTGGCCTTCCTGGCCACCTGGGCAGACTGCTTTCAGCCGCTGTCAAATCAACTCTCCTGGGTCCCTCTCTCCCTGGCAGCTTTCCAACCACTCCTCCCCAAGACTGTAGCGCTGCTGGGGGTTGTTGTGGCCCAAGTGCAGGACCCAGCACTTGGCCCTATTGAAACTCATGGCATTTGCCTTGGCCCAGACATCCTGCCTATCCAGATGTCTCTGTAAGAAGATTGAAACTTCCACTCAGCTTGATGTCATCTGCAAACTTACTAAGGGTGCACTCTATCCCCTCATCCAGATCATTAATAAAGACGTTAAACATGAGTGGCCCCACTACTGAGCCCTGGGGGACACCAGCTGCCGCAAACTGGATTTAACACCATTGACCATAAGTCATTGGATCCAACCATCTAACCAGTTTTTCACCCAGGAAACTGTGCCCAATCAAGTCAAGAATAGCCATTTTCTCTAAGAGAACACTGTGGGAAACGGTCAAATGTCTTACTAAAGACAAGGTAGACAACATCCACAGCCGTTCCTTCATCCAACAAACATCCCACCTTGTCATAGAAGTAGATCAGTACTATCTATCACCTAGAATATTAGGTGCAGTTCAAATTCTGAATCCAGCTGACAGGAATATAGATGCTGCTTTTTTAGAAATGTATGACCAGTGATCTTTGATCTTTGGTCTCTGCTTCTGTTTGGCATGAGAATTTTTCAGACCCTTATCCTTAGAAAGAGTGATGAGCTGATAGCTCAGAGAACCACTTGAAACAAACAAATAATGTTCAGGAAAATATGTTGATTCGAAACATATTGATTTAGAAAAAAGTCTTCAAGTTGCTCACAGAGATAAATGACTTGAATTAATGTGAAGTCAGCATGTGAGGTCATCCTCATTATGTAGAAAAGTTTAAATGATACTGTAGTTGATTCCAAAACTTTGGTAAATAACTCAGAATTTAGTGCAAAAATCTTTTCCTAATGTTTTCTTTTTTAAGAGAAGTCATTAAACAGCATTCATAAAGAATCTTAGCACCAGAAAGAATAAAATAGATCTCCAAAAAGTTCTAGCCACAAAATTCTGTTTATAGTTCATACTTCTTTACACTTGTTTTTTTTTCTCACTTTCTCTTTCTCTCTCTCTCTCATTCTTTACCCATATAATAACAGACTAGACAAGAGAGATGGAAATAAACTTTTCATATTTCTCCTGCTTCCCTTTCAGAATTGTCCTAGACTACAAGCTGCTGATTAAAGCATTTAGTTGGGGATGAAAGTGAATCTGATGTCTGAATTTCCTCACTCTGAAGAGATCAGTGGTCTGGTACTAGCACATTCTGAGACAGTTGTCTATCCATCTACCTACTATGTACTAAGGTAGTCTCCTTTCAAGGAACTATAAAATAATCTTTTAAAATAAAATACATTTTTAAACAGAAGTCACAAGTGTACTTTTCTAGTTTATCCCTTTTGATATCAGAAATATGCTGAGCCATTCAGAGGATTTAAATGAATATCTTAATCACCAATTCAGGTAATATCTAGCTAATTGCTGGACCACTCTCCATCATCTTTAGTAAATTGTGAAGAACAGGAGAGGTGCCTGAGGTCTGCAGGAAAGCAAATGTCACTCCAGTCTTCAAAAATGGTAAGAAGGAGGAGCCAGGCAGCTACAGACCAGTAAGTCTTACCTTCATCCCTGGAAAGGTGAAGGAACAGCTCATCCTGGGTGCTGTCTCCAGGCACTTAAAGGACAAGAGGGTCATTGGGAGCAGTCAACATGGCTTTACCAAGGGGAAGTAATGTTTGACCGACCCGATAGCCTTTTATGAAGATGTAACCAGGTGGACAGATGGTGGTAGTGCAGTGGATGTGGTTTATCTTAAATTCAGTAGAGCATTTGTCATCGTCTCCCACAGCATCCTCATGGCAAAACTGAGAAAGTGTGGGCTAGATGATCAGGTAGTGAGGATTGTTAACTGGTTGAAAGGAAGGAGTCAGAGAGTTGTGACCAATTGGGCAGTGTCTAGTTGGAGGCCTGTATCTAGTGGAGTCCCTCAGGATTCAGTGCTAGGACCGGTACTGGACCCCACAGCTAACCTAGGCTTGGACAATTTGTGATTCAGGTAATGCCACTGTGAATAATGTATTTGAGAAGGGGAAGAAGTTGCTGTGCTTTTGCAAAACTGCTGCAGCAGCAGAAGAGAGTGAGAACAACATCCCCACAGACACCAAGGTCAATGGAGAAGGAGGAGGGAGAGATACCTAGACATTGGAAGAGAGATTCCCATGTGACCTATGTTGAAGACCACGATGAGGCAATCCCTGCCCTTGCACCCTATGGAGGTCCATGGTGGAGCAGAGATCCACTCACAGCCTGTGGAGGACCCCACACCAGAGCAGGTGGATGCTTAGGAAAGGCTGGGACTCTGCGGGAAGCCCTCACTGGAGTAAGTTCCCAGCAGGACCTGGGAACTCGTGGAGAGGAGCACACACTGGATTGTGTTTGCTGGCAGTACCTGTGAACTTGTGGGTGAGCCACACTCTTTCTGAAGGGCTGTTTTCCCCATGGATGAGAAGAACATTGGGGCAGTGTGTGAAGAGCTGTACCCCATGGGAAGGACCCAAGCTGGAACAGTTCCTGGAGAACTGTAGCCCATGGAAAGGATCCACGTTGGAGAAGTTCAAGAAGGTGACTTAGGTGTCAAAGTATATGTGGCCATAGAAAGACCAGTACAATGATAGGGTTGGAAGGGACCTTTAGACATCATCTAGTCCAACCTCCCTGCAGAAGCAGGTTCACCTAGATCAGGTCACGTAGGAACATGTCCAGGTGGGTCTTGACGACCTTTAAGAAAATACAATTGTGGCCGTCTTTTGAAAACACAAGAGGTCTGGAAATGCATGCAGTGGCATGAGTTAAAAAGCAAGCAAAAATTCTGCCAGACGTTTTCAGGTATGCTCCCAAGATGTGGGTTATGGAGATGTCATGAGAATATTAAGAATGTTTATAATTTGAATTTTTCTTTAAATTAATGTATTCTTCTTTCAGTCCTTAAAAACCTGTGCAAAGTACAATTATTTTTTCATTCTCATTTAACAGAGAATTAAGTTCCTGAAGAGATGTATATGCCCATTCCCAGGATAACATTCTAAACTCAGCAGCTCAAATGAGTAAGGACATTTGACTGGACACTAGAGTTTCATGTAAAAGACAGCATCTCAAAACTGTGATAAATATTTGCTAAGAATTAACGCTTTGCACCCCACTGTTCTATCAGGCTGGCTAAATCGGCTAATGCTGTTATTATGCTTAACCTGTTCTATACTGGATTCCTAGCAAGATAATAGTTTTAGCCACCACTTTCGGCACATTTCTCCTTTATTTGTGGAGTGTATTTGCCTTAGCTAACAGACAAATGCCCACCCAACTGTTTGCTGCTTTCTACCAGTCAGTGAGATGGCAGGTGGGGGACAGGTGTCGATGGGGAATAGGAAGAATAAGAAGGGGGTTTTGACAGTGGTTGCCACTGGAAAAACAAACACAAATTGGGAAAATGAAGTTGTAGTCTGTTGAAAAAAAACGTGTTTTTTAATTACTGAGTATTGGGGTGCAAAAAGAAAAATGCTAGAACACATAAGAAAACTACCTTTCCTTCCCTCTTCCCAAGGCTCAACTTCACTCTATTTCAGACTCCTCTCTCCTTGTTATTGCCAGAGGTTGCCTCAACCCCTTCAGCCCCCAGTGAGCGAACAGTGAAAAAGCTGAGGTGGAGGTTTACAGTCAATGCACAGTGATTTCTCTCAGAGGCTTCTTCTTTCTCACACTTTTCCTCTACTCTGATATAGGTCTTTCATGGCCTGCAGAACAAATGCCTGTTCTAATTTCTTGGAACACCTGCTCCTACTTCTTTCTCTAATCACAGTGTTCCCTCTGCTATTTCTTACTTTTTATGTTCCCTCCGCCTCTCTGGTATTTTCTAACTATTCTTAAATATATTTCCCTAGAGGCACCACCAGCTTGGCTGATGGATCCATCTATGTCCTGTGATGGGCCTCCTGGGATCATCTGAAACCATATGTGTTCAGCAGGGACAGTCTCAGTCTCTTCTTACAGAAGCCATGCCTACAGCTTTGTCACTGCCAACATCTTGCCACAAACACCCAATACAGTAGGATTAAGATTCCAAAGGATAGTACTTATATCAATGTGTTACTGGATATAATCATTGCCCTTCTCCATCCATTTAGATTTCATTTTTCATGTACTGTATGATCTCCTGGACATTTCTGCTTTGTCTGGCTTAAATACACAGAGTAACACAAATAAAATCATATCATTGCAGGTCAAACTGCTACAATTTGGTAGGATATTTTTTAATCCTTTCTAAGGCAAAACACAAGATGCAATTATTCTCTTAGTACTACAAGTGTCTGATTCCTAGCAGTCTCACATCTCTAGATGCCTATAATTATCCATAGTAATTTATTAGCTCATTTGATTAATTCAGAGAGACTGTCTGTTATTTCTTGTATGGAAATATATAATGATATAGACCTCTTACCTCACACAGTGTACTAATCACTACATTTCATTTTGTATAACAATATTTGAAGGTTCAGTGAAGAGATTAACTCGCACAGTCCAAAAGCAGAAAAATTAGTCTTACAACTTAACTAGCCCTCTCTTTCATGGGTAAAGAATCTGTGTAATTGATGATCAGTTCATGTACAAAACATTAGTATCAGCCATTAAACTATTATTTGAAGATGTTTGCAGTAGCCGACATAATTTATTTTAATTTTAAACAAAAAAAAAATAAGACAGTGAGACTATAGCATATATTGAGCATATAATTTGATAAATATTATTTATGAAAATTATTGTCAGAAGCATAATTCACTGTAAAAAATAGAAGCAGAAAATGTTACAGGCTAAAATAATATGCATCACATAATTTCATATTCCTTACTAAAATATTGGGACTTTTTAAATTTATTAAATATCTCAGATGAGTGTGTGCAGTAAAACTTAGAAAATAAATACAGGTATATATGCTATAATCAGTATTGCATTTTTTTTTAAATTGGACCTAGGTACATAAAGGAAATTAGAGAGATAGTTACACAGAGTGTGATTCAGGTAGAATTGAAATATCGAGCTAAAAACTACATTTTTCAAAGTTCCATGCTTAAGTATTCATCTGTTAAGTAAAATTGGTTTCTCTTACTCAAGAAATATAGACAATCTTTTGGTGACATTGTTATTCCTGTTTGTTTGAAAATTATTAGATTATTAGAATGCTGCATCAAGTGCACTTCAAGTTTGTCTTGAACTAAGAAAATTTAAACCCTTGTATTTCTCACCAGTGCTCCATCTACTACTGTACTTGTAAGAAACAAGGTCAGCATTTTTTCAAAACTGTCAGTACATTGAAAGGAATAGAAGATCTACAGACAGATATGCAAGCAGAACTCTGACTCTGCAGTTTACTTTCAAGCAATTCAGTCACTGAGTGGTGAGTCAAGATGTGAGTTCCTGTTCATGATGTATTTGGCATTAAGCAGTAATGTGGCAGAAGTCAGATGGTCAAGTCCCTTCAGATTAGAATCTTCTAACTATTTGACTTTCTTAATGTTATTTTTTCATTTGCAGTTTGACTTAATTCAGACAGAAAATAGTCTAAAAAGAAATCTAGAGAAACACACTGATTTTGCATCTTCTGCTGTGGAACAATGTTTCATTGTTTTATGCAAGATAGGAGCAAATGGGTGATCTACACTTAAAATAGGTCGTTAGACATATTCTGCTAGTAACTAATTAAATTCTTCACAGGTGAAGGAAAGAACTTAAGTCGTGTCTCTTACATTTAAGGTGCTCTAACTTGTATAAAAGAGGAAGGTGGTGATATTTACATAATATTTAGCTGAGATCCAAGTGTGTAACATCCAACTCAGAATAGTGTTCAGGTTTATGAAATGCAACTGAAAGTTAGACTTGTTCAGATAAATAGCATAAAACAATTTTCTATTCCTGACAGTGTGACACATTTAAGTTAATCGTGAACAGGTTTTCCCATCAGATATTTAAGAAAGAAAACAAAATTTCAATCTTTTTTTTCAGGAGAAAGGGGAAGAAATATTCAATAATCAATAGTATTATGAGTCATTTGTTTGACTTTATAGAGAAATTAGAACAAATATCAAAGTATGATATACAGCTTGATTTGTGTTAAAAGGACGGTACATATGCACACAAGCAGATATAAATAGAGAAACTGTTTATTAACAATTACATTGCATCTATGTATCCAGAAAACATATAAAGAAAAATAAAAAAGCTATTCTATTACTAGAGGTGATTAGTTTAACTATGTCTATCACAAAGGGTCAGACTCCTTAAATTGTTATTATGTCAGTATCATGGTTGCCATTACGTCTGGTCTTTTCTGAGCTATATTAAGTTAACTTACTCATGCAACTGCTACAAGTATGATTAACAGATATTGTCAAACTATGAAGAATGTATGTGATGAAATGTCACACTGAGGTTTGAATATTTCCTAATGAGGAGTGCTGCATCTCACAATGACTTTATAACTTGTTAGTAGCTCAGCTAAGCATAGATGGTCATTAAGTATCTGCCATAAACCTCGTAATAAAATTATATGTAAAAGTAAATGCATTTGTAATGTAATTAGTATCTTCAAATCAAAAGGTAGAAGTCTAAGTGTGACTTGTTGGAAATACAGCTAAACATCTTCTTATTTGGGTTAAAGAATAACAAATAAAGAGGGAACCCAAGTAACTTCCAGAGTAAAAAAATAATTACAAAGACATCCAGTTCTGGAAATTTTTTACAAACGTTGAAGGTTTGTGCAGTTGATACAGTCTTCTTCAAGTTTAATAAAATGTGTACCAATTTGTCACATGAACCTTGAGGGGAAATATTTTGTATGCCTATTAATTCAGTTGTCTTATGTGGTTAAGTACTAATTGGTTAAGTCTTAACCTAATCTTAATCTTTTCCTCTGCCCTTGAGTAGACAAACCTAAAATTTAGTTACATTAAATATTTTTGACAATCAGAAATACGGGATGTTTTCTGGTATAAAAAAGACACATAGGTGATAGATCTATGCTACCAGGATAAATAGAGCTGGGACCATTTTCTGACACTGAGGCCAACTAGGGAAATATTTCACATTCATACTTTCAATTTTCTTACTCTCCAAAACAGATGACTGCCAATCAGAGAATTTCTATGATCTAACTTCAGAACAGAGCTCAGGATCTATTGGGATGAGCACTACTTGTCACAGAGCAAAAGCATTTTAGGGATTATTCTAACAGTTTTAAAGTATGAACAGCAGCATTTCAGAGCCTGGAAATGTTCCTCACCTCTGTCTAATTTACTTAGTCTTCTTTGAGCTACATTTCTTCATTATCAAGGAAAATCCTGTAACACACACCAAAGTCATGGAAAGTTAGCCTGCACTCTGAAAGGACTTAGAGACACGCAGATTTATTGTTTTCTGCTTAATTCAAAAGGGATGTTTACTTCACTGGTGGCTGAAATACCTAAGACATTTTTAAAATTCTCACTAACTACTAGATTTCAAGGCACAAATATAAGTCTTTTCTCAATTTAGATAAACCCTGAGAAAACTACAAAAAGAACCCATCCTTAATGGGTTAGAGTGTATGTTGTTGAGTATCATTGGAAAAACTACAGAAATACTAGGAAAAATTATAAATGTCTCATTAATTTAAGTTTATTTTGAATTCCAAATGGTTTTTCTGTCCTTGGAATTCCATCACAAGTGAATAAAAAAAAAAAAAAAAAAAAAAAAAAAGAGTAAAATACATTGTGTATTTTCAAAGAAAAGAAACTGTTAAGGAGAGACGATAATATAGGAACAGCTAGGCTGCAGCATACTGGAAGCTTATATAAGCTATGTTTTCTGTCAGTGGCTGGTATGGAAAAGTCAATCTCTAATAAAACTAAATAAAACAAAAAATATGAAACTATTCCATGAATTGGAAGTCATCTTAAATTCTAAAACAAAAAATTGTCTTGTGATACAAAGATAGCTTTAGCACTCATTCCAGTTTTGTGGGTTTTATTCGTAAGGGCAACTAGGCTAAAAGGGAAGGAGATGGAGACAGTCCAGAGACCATATCATCAAAGATGTCTATACTGTGACAATGCAGGTCTATGATATGGTCAGGCACGTGAGTCCATAGGTCAAGGTTAAGATCTGAATCAGTGGGGTATGGTATGTGGTGAGGCACAGAGGCATGGTTGCAAAGCAGATGCAAAGTTGATAAGTGAGGCAAAGTGCCCTCTTTAAAAGCAGCTCCTGTAAGAGGGTTGTGTAGAGCCTCACTGCAGCTTTTTCCAACTTTTTCTCCAGAACAATTCTTATCAGCTAGCCTTGAATGCAGACAGCTAAACTCTTAAAAGTGTGTGAGGAAGCTAAGGACTCTGAAACAGAAATGCAGTAACATTTACCAGCCTATGTCAATACAACCTAAACTAATATATTTTCATTAAACTATATATGCGTGAATACTTGGATTACTTGATTTAATGTTTATATGCATTTAAGCCAAAGAAAAACAAGAGTAATTACTTGCTCTTGAGGAGAACATAAGAGAGTTCCTTGGTGTATGTGAACTAAATTAACTTTATTCATTTAAAAAGAAACAAAGACAATCTGAGGAATGCATCTATGTACAATGCTGAAATTTGATTTGATAGTACAGGCTGCAAAGCCATTGCTGTGATTACAATTCCATTTTGCTCTTTTGCAAGTTTTTATCTCCATCTCTGTCTCGCATTTCCAAGGCAACAAAACAGAGCTAATAGTGAGTTTCATTATTCTGTATTGATAGGGAAGCACCCTTGAAGATAACTTATAAATTCTGATCAAAAACGAGCAGACCTCCCTGGCAACTGATTTATTTGCATACAATTATCTGAAAAGGCTAAATGGGTGTTAACTGAGAGCTGGTCATCATTTTGTGCAAGAGTCATCACCATAACTCTATGATTTAGATGAAAAGATGAAGCAATGAAGAATATTTTATTCTCTGAAAGACTGCCTTGCTCCTTTGCTGGAGATGGTTGGATGAGCCCTTGCTGGTGAAGTGCCTGCCCTACCAGCCTCTGTGGGTATCACATGCAGATCCTGGCCCTCAGAGAGTTGTCAGTTCATGTTTTACCTTGACATATCAGACAAGTGGGTTGAAATCATTACTAGTGACTGAATTACAAACCATCTCAATAAACTCATTACAAGCATGATAAACCAGCATGTTTTCTGCAAAGGAAATCCAAGTTCCCCCAATCTACTAAAACAGTAGATAAAAGAAAACAAGTTGATATAATTTATTTTGACATTCAAGAAGTCTTTAACAAAGTCCTTCTCAGAAGCTTTTGCTAAAAACTTCCTACTTATATCTTGAAAGGTAAAATAGTGGAATGCACTATAAATTGATTTAGATATGGAAAATAAAGCATAAACTGCCAATTTTCAGCATCACAAAAAAAGTTAATAACTGGATTCCCCAAAGGGTTATATGAAAAATGCAGTTGTTAGGTAGACTCATTATTGATATGGAAAAGAAGATGAAGAGAATGGTGGTGATGTTTGCTAGGAGCACAATATTATTCACATTAGTCAAGATGGCAGAAATTGTATAAGATTTCCAGAGAAATTGAAGTTCACTTCCATAATGACAATTGAAATCTAATTTTGATAAGTGGAACCTACTGAACACAAAGAAATAATATCACATACAAAAATAACTTACATTTTGACATAGTTCTACACATTTAAAAAGTTAGGTTTCTGTATCATTATGAACTATTAAATGGGAGCTCCTGCTCAGTTCCAATAATTAGAAAAAATGTGAAGAACTAACTAGAAAATTTATATGATACGATACGATACGATATGATATGATATGATATGATATGATTTTTTTTTCTAGCTGATATACACTATTTTCTGGATAAAATATTTATTTTCATTTCCTAGGAAATATGTATATCAGAAAAAGGCAATCAAGTTTTGAGTATATGTATATATATAGAGATATATCTTCATCTTGTAGATGCAACTGGCTGAATTATAGTCTATTAGCCTAATTCATCCACTTAGAAATCTGTATTTGTACCAGAAGTATCATACAAAACCGTATCTAAAAAAATACTGATAGTGATAAATGGAGCCAGATAATAGTGAATATTGTTAATGACTCCAGATAGACAACTACACTGCATCCTTCTGATGCATAAAACCCATCTGCATATGCTGTACCCACAGTGATTTGAAAGTTCAGAAGATCTCTTTTTCAAGAAAAAATGAACATGTTTGGGTTTTTTGAGTGGTTTTCTTTTTTTTTTAGTTTTTTATTTATCAATAACCTTTGTCTTCTATATGAACAGCTCTAGACTTCTTTGTAGAATGTTAAAGACTCTAGAATTCTTTTTTACTACACCTTTGATTGTCTTAGATTAGTATGAGGATTAACAATCCTGATTTCTGGAAGAAAAAGGACTCTTTCACTCTTTCTATCCATAACGAATAGAGGGTAGATGAAGGTTTGTGGAGGAGACAGTAGAGCAGATTATTTTCAAGAATTGCACAAGGTTGTGGAAATGTTTCTTTACTAGTGCTTTGATATTGTGTGTTCTAAATGTAATGCACATTGCTTTGACATCAGCCAGACAAATAATGTTCATAAATAAACCTCATCACTACTTTATTTAAGGGTCAAAAATTGTAGAGAAACCATTAACAAGGATTTGATTCACATGCTAATTCACAATCCATGAAGGTTCTGGGGTAAGAAACTCGAGAAAGTTTTTCCATCAGAGCAGTAATCCATTTTCTTTTCTGTTCTGTTTATAGTGTTAGAAGTATGGAGGAAGATCTGTTGTTAAAAGCATCATAAAAAGAAGATACATGATTTGAAAAATAACAATTCAAACATCTACTAATAAATTTCTTACAGATGGACTATATTGATGTGCAAATGTATATTTATGTGAAGATGTTTATGCATAAACTTTTTATTGTTATACACCATCAACAGTATCAAAATATGTTTTAGTTTTCAAATTAACTATTTTTTTCACCAAAGAAGTATAGATATCCAATGTGTGACAACATCTGGCTTAAAGATGAAATGTTGATAATGATTTCCCTAGAGTCAATATTATCTGGTCAAAAGGGGATAAAGGAAACTGCCTATCAGATTCTAATGGGCAGAGGTCAGTGTAACATCTGCCCGGTCTATTTCCTACTTGTTTCTGAATTCATGTGCAGCATTCCTCTGTCCTAAAAGTTGTTCAAGCATATAACTGCTGTACCAATGAATCAAAATTTCTTTATTTCTCCCAGATGATATTGTAGTAAATTGTTTTTCAGCTCTAAGAGCAGCTTATTTAAGTTTTTTTTCTACCTTTGCTAAAAGTGAATAAAGTAGTCAGAGACTGTGTACATTAAAGTTGCCTTGCTACAAGAAGTCAGTGCTAATGAACAATTTGTGAAGTGTGATACCTGTGCTCTAGTATCAAAAGTATTATTATCCAATAGGATTTTCAATTTGTACAGCAGCTTCTTTGCTCCTTTTTCAGTTTGACTTTGCTGGTGGCACTAGCTTTTGAAGCCACCTTCATTTTTAATCCTCTTTTATAACAGGAATCAACCTCTACTCAGCTTGCATGTCTACTGTAATCCATTCCTATAATAGAACCTTTGAGAGACTTAAAGAACTCCAAACTCAGAAGAAGTTTCCATCTGCTGCTCAGAAGATGTTTCTATCTGCTGACCTGCAGGCTACAGCAAACCAAGTTCCTGTCTTAGTTTCATTTTTGCACTGGCACTGGAAGAAATTTTGAGTAACTGGAACCAAAACTGAGGCTTATTACTTATTTTAGCTGATCAATTGTTACATTAGTAGTTTCTTAACTGGTGTGTTTGCTTGTTTTTCCTGATGTGTGGAAGGGAGCTGCAGTGAGGATTCAGCCATCATGCAGGCTGTGCTGGTGAGCCTGCAGGCCAGAGACCCACACAGGAGGTGAAGAGGAGCTGAAGCCCTTGGGATGAAATCATATCAGAGCGGCCTGTGAAGGGCTGCCCAGGGTGTGAGAGACCTCAGGGAAGAGGGAGGACCAGCAAAGAGCCCATCTGCCTTGAGACAAGCAGCAGGAGCCATGAGGTAAAGACTGAAACCCCCATTCTCTGCCCCTCTGAGCCTTTCATGTGGGGTTGAGGTAAAGACCTCTGCATTAGAGCTCTGAGCCCGGGAAGAGGTGGGGTGGGCAGAGATAAAGTCTTAAAAGGCTGATTGTGCTCTTTATCACGGTACCACTCTGTGTTGTTTTCTGTTTATGTTTTAGGGCTTTATGATTTTAGTTGGTGATGGATTAAATATTTTTTTGTTTTTCTTCCCCAAGTTGAGTAGCCTTGTCTGTTTTGTCCATCACCATAAGTGGCAATTGAGCCCTCCCTGTTCACAGGGAGTTCCAAAGGCCTTTAATATTTATGACTGATAGTGGTCTTTTGTTCCTACATGGACCTAAACCATGATACCTCCTAACAAGGGAAGATAAATATAAGCAAAACAGTAAATCTGATTTCAAAGAAAAAGTCAAATCCAGTGATCAACATAATGTTTTTTTTTTCAAATGAGATGCTGAATCACAAGAAAAGCATTAAAAAATGAAATGAAATGTCAGTGAGGTAGCAGAGAGCACCATAATACTATAATCTTTTAGTTTATGACCAAAGCTTCAATGATTTCTGTGAAAGATATGGGTTGTTCTGGTCTTAACATATGCACATATTATACCACAAATATAGCACTGCAGTTGACATTAATGAATTTTGCTCTTGAAACCTGAAAAAAGATGGCAAGGGCTACACAAGCTTGGAAACTGAACAAGCTGTTGATCACATCATGTCAGAGTTTACAATTATGCATGAAGAAGGAAAAAAGAAAAAAATCTCTATAACCATTGGACTATGTGAGATACATTTGTGTATAAAAGCTAACAATATCATGCTACTTTGCAAGGCAGCACTTCTCCACATGGAGGATTTACCTTCTGCCATACACACGTTGTTTTGGGAAATGCAGAAGTATACACTGGGGATAGACAAGACTAGTCTGAGAACATGATATTAAAAAATATTGTAGCCTGGGAGTGCTGCACCATGCAGTTAAATGGTTCGGCCTTGTTCTGCAGCATGAGTACAAGGATCAAAGGGACAAGAAGAGAGGATTAGAGGTTAGGAAAACATTATTTTTGCTCTCCTCAGCTCCTGGCGAGTTCAGATAATTGTTTTTTCTTCTGAGGTATCTTTCATAAGACTCTCCTTGCTCTTCTGTTTGTGATTACTTGGTACAGAAAGACCTCAAGAAGCAAGCAGGAGGTGTGACAGAGAATGAGGAGAGACATTGCCACAGCAAAAGGCTGAAGATATTGAAAACGATGGTCGAAGGGAGCCACTCATCTACCTGCTCACTGCCTCACTACTATACCACTCTGCCTTCTGAACATATGCTTAAATCTAATTCAATTTCTTCAAACTTTATATATTTATTTAATTGTATGCCTTTGTTTTTTAGTCTACTCCCCCTGTACCTCACCATCATGCATAATTCTATACAGAACTGAAGACAAATGATGTGTCAGTGAAGATGCAGCATATACACAATGGCATTTAGAATCAGACAAATAAGGAGACAGTGGCCTTGGAAGGTCTGAGAGCAAACCATAAGACATAACAATTGAGAATGAATGAACAGAAGAAAGGTGACTATGTCTATACAATATGTTGAAAGTAGATACTTTATGTGTAAATATATGTAACAAGTTATGATCTTATAACCTATTGTTCTGATTTAACCCCAGCTGGCAACTAAACCCCACATAGCTGCTTGGTCACTCTCATACAGTGAGATGGAAAAGAGAATTGGAAAGACAGAAAAAAAATGGAATCGGAAAGATAGAAAAAAAAAAAGAAAAATGTTAGAAAACTCATGGCTTGACATAAAGACAGTATAATAGGTAAAGCAAAAGCCACGCACACAAGCAAAACAAAACAAAACAAGGATATCTGGGATATCCCTTGGGTCAGCTGAAGTCAATTTTCCCAGCTCTGTCTTCTTCTGTCTTCTTGTGCATCTCCAGTCTACACACTGGTGGAGTGGTGTGAGAGAGAAAAGGTTTTGACTCTATGTAAACACTGCTGAGCAGTAACTGAAACATCTCTGTGTTATCAATATTGTTTTCAGCACAAATCCAAAACACAGACCCAAGATACTATGAAAAAAAAAATGCAGTCCAACAAAAACCAGAACATATATGATACACATCACATAATATTTGATTATGTTTGATACTGTGTGTTATATTTGATACTGTGACTAAGCAGTGCACAGGTTGCCTTGGTAAGTTGGGAACTCTCCATCCTTGGAGGTTTCCAAAAGCTGTCTGGACATAGTCCTGGGCAACTGGCACCAAGTGACCCAATTTGAGCAGGGAGATTGGACCAAGTGACCTTCAGAGGACCCTTCCAACTCCAGCCATTCTGTGATTCTGTGATGGAATGTAAGGTTTGAGAACTGTACTATATACACTGACTACCTGCAGAAAATTGTTTCTCCCTCTAATGCCCTGTTGTCACCCAGCTTATGACATCTCAACTTTAGCCAGAACTTCCAGAAACTTATGTAGAGAGAACAGTAGCTAATGCAGACTTCTGCAAAGTAATATTTGGCTAAGTTACTGGGAGTTAAACCCACTAGGCAGCTCAGCCCCTCACAGACACTCATTCATTCACTCTCAGTTGGTTGGAGGAGAGAACTGGAAAAGTAAAAGTGAGAAAACTCATTGGTTGAGATAAAGACAGATTAATAACTAAAACCAAAACAAAATACAACTGACAAAGAAATATAAAACCATAAAAAACAAGTGATGAAAAAAAAAAAAATTTGTTTTGCCACTTCATCAATGCTAAGCTAGTGATCAAGCAATGACAGCCTTGGCAAAATTTCTCCCCAATTTTTATTGCTGAGCATGATACCACATGGTATGGGATATACCTTTGATCAGTTGGAATCAGTTGTCCGAGCTGTGATCCCTCCCAAAATCTTGCCCACTTCCAGCCTTCTTACTGAGCAGGCAGTCTTTTTGGACATCCTTGACAAGTATTTGGGTTTTAACTGTACAAATCTTTGAGGAACTCCTTTATGACATCTGGACTGGTTTTATCTTTCTGTAAATTGTATAGAAATGTCCCTGAATACTACAGAAAGAAACTCTTCTGGGTCTCACAGTTTAAGAAGGATAGAGAGCTGCTGGAGAGAGTTCAGTGCAGGGCCACAAAGATGATGGAGTGAACCGTGTCCCTTATGATGAAAGGTTGAAAGAGCTGGAGCTCTTTAGCTTGGACAGGAGATGACTAAGGGGTGATCTCAGTACAGGTTGAGGAATGAGCTTTAAGAATGTAGCGTAGGGTGAAAGGGACCTGGGAGTCCTGGTGGACAGCAAGATGATCATGACCCAGTAATGTGTCCTCGTGGCCAAGAAGGGCAATGGCATCCTGGTGTGTATTAGAAGGCCTGTGGGCAGTAGGTTGAGAGAGGTTCTCCCCCTCCCCCACTCTACTCTGCCCTCATGAGACCACATTTGGAATACTGTGTCCAGTTCTGGACCCTTCAGTTCAAGAAGGACAGGCAGCTGCTTGAAAGAGTTCAGTGCAGGGCCACCAAGATGATGAAGATAGTGGAGCATCTCCCTTATGATGAAAGACTGAAGGAGCTGAGGTTCTTTAGCTTGGAGAAGAGCTTAGTAAAGATAAAAAACCTATGAAACTCAGGGGACATTTGGTCTGGAATCAGCTCTTTGCAGCCTGATGAAGAAACATGGAAACAAAATCAAAAACCATCTCTGGAAAGTACTTAAATTTTTAATTACATAATTTTAAAATTAAAGTAGCAAATTTTGCTATGGAAAGAACAAGACATGTGTCACAGTCACAGTAAGTCTCAGTAACATAAATTTAAATACCAGCAGGTATCACTGAACATATGAGGGAAGAGTTTTTTTCCCTTTTTCTTCCTAAAAGTTGCAACAAATACCTTACGTGCAAACAAATCTGTTCTAGCAATGGATTTCCAACTTCTGGAAACCAAATTAAAACTTTTGGAGACAAGGGATTCAATCTATATTGATTTTATTGGTTTTATTTTTCCTTTACTGGCAAGTAAAGGTAAATTCTGCAGTCAGCAGCACGGCATAAGGAATGTGAAACATTAAAGCAGATGAGAAACCTGAATTGCATCGCTGCTATGTTCACTGCTTTTATAATTGCATAGCATATGATAATGAGTATACACATAAAGATAAAAAGAGGTGGTTTTATAAATTCAACAGGTTTTGTTTAAAGCAACAATATTAAAAGTCTTCAGTTTCATTCTATTTAAAATCAGTTTAACTTACCCTTCACATGTTTTTCTATATTCTTTTCTTTCCCAAAGTTCTGGTCAATGACTGTTTGGAGGAGTGTTAGGAAAAGGCAGATATAAGGCTTTTTTTAAAAGTGCCAGAAGACATAATGTGTCTTTGCACAGATACGCAAGTAAGGGAAATAAATTGATTGCAGCCTGTTCCAGTTTCCACACAAAAGCTAAACGTAATTGATATATTTTTCCCAGGAAAGTAGTGTAGGAGTAAATGCAAATATACCTGAGAAGTTATGTTTCTTAATTTGGGAAAACCACACCGTGTTACCAAAAACTGTATGTATATGTATGTGTTATAGATTTCACAGTCATCCCTGTGTTGAGATTTCACAACTTCACCGTATTTCACATCTTACTCCATTGTATGTCTATCTCTAGAATATACATGTAGTACTGACCTTTTATACTGATAATGTGAGAATTAAAGCACTGTGTTCTCACTCTGAGAAACTGAGTCATACACAAGTACATTTAAATGCATATATTATGCTTATAATAAAAGAATGGAATCTTAAGGAAATCTGTGTTGGAATAGTTGCTTCCATGACAAAAAAGAACATCATCAAGATTTTAAGCAAGGTCCTGCTGGAATGACCTATTATTAAAGTTAGCCAGTCGTTCATATTTTCTGTTGATTATAACTTTGCTTAAATTCAAGTTTTAACTCAAATTTTCTGTGCTGAGTGAACAACTCAGGATGGATTTATTTACGCTTTTTTTCCCCAACATTACAATTCAATCAAAGAGATTTGCTTTAAAAAGTGTCTAAAAATACAAAATAAAATATCACTTGCTCATATAAAAAAAATCTGCAATGGCACACAGTTTGGAAATGAGATTTTTGAAAGGTCTGTCAAGACTGTCTGCAGTTATCCCATTAAAATCATCAAATTTGCTCAAGGTATAAGCCTCTGAAAAGCTTTCATTTGTTCATCATTACAGAACTGCTAACAATAAAAGCTATGTGAAATTGACTGAATCTTTCCTCAGATATTGCCTGAAACTCCTGACAGCCATACCAATAGTACACTCAGGAATTTCATTTTCTTAGGCAACTCTAATAGAAAAGTAACCCTTTTCAATACAGAGACAGAAATAGACCTGCAATGAGCTAGAAAGAAAGACATGAACTAGAGCTAGAAACAAGATGGACAAAGAATTTTTGGTTCAGAGCTCACTTTTTCATGAGAATAAGCAGGAGACTAAAAGATTGAAAGAGAAGAGGTTAGTGGGTGCACAGAAAGCTAGAACATTGAACTTGTGATGGTAAACAGAAATGACAAGGAAAAACTCAAGGATAAGTAGAACAATAGAAATGGAGATTACTGGTATGAAGACAATGTATTTGAGTGGACTCTAACTGACAATACAGAGCCTTGGTGAAAGAACAAAGTAGGTAAGTGAAATAAGATGAGCAGGAGGAGAGAACTGGGAGCAGGTAGAAAAGCATTTTGGTTAATGATCAAATTACAATGGGTTAAACTGGTATTCTCTCTTGAAACTATCAGTGCAGGCCAAAGAGACTTTTACTCATGTTATGGTGAAGAAACACTAACTTCAAGAATAAAAGATTGCTTTCTTACAATTGCATGATGACAAGATCTATATGGTAGTTCATTGTGTGGGTAACCCATTTCATGTTCTGTTTATAGCGGATGGTTGAATCATAGGGAAAAAGACTACTTGTCCAGGCTGATGCGGCCACAGTTAAAAAGCAATGCTTATAGTAAAGGGAAGACTGCTCTAACAGAGTGAGCACATGGTCAACTTGAAAAATACTGGATGAGGCAGGCAGGCACTGAGGGGAAGCCAACAAGGTGAAGGACAGTGAGACCTTGTGAGAAGCAAAGGGCTTTCTGTTAGAAACAAAAGCCAACTCTTGGAGGGTAAAAGATTTCTTAAGAGCCTGGATATAGTTTGTTCATCCAGAACATGTGGAGTTATTTGATTAAAAAGCAAAGCTAGAAAAAAAAATGATATAGTGTGAGTAATGGAGAATTGTTTCAGACCTCCTCAGATAATTCTGATGCATGAAACAGGTCATGTCTGAGGCTTATTGAGGACGTTTCTTTGGTTTTCTTATAAAAAGGACTACCTTGGTTCAGTTTATATGTTTTTATGTTTTAAATAATCTAGCTTTAAAGACTGAGAGCTTTTGACGTCTTTTAGTGTGCTCATTCTAAAGAAAGGAACATGGAAACCTAATCGCCTCAAGCTTCTCTATTTGGGTTTGGCACAGTCCAGTCATGCAAAAATTTGCCAAGACAATGTAGAACAGTTAAATCACACCAATTACACGATTTTTTTTTTCATGCAGCAAGTTTTGAGTTCCTCCTTTTCTGGATATCCATGAATGGATAAACTGCTGAACCACAGGATGCCTGCAGTTGCAGTTGAAGATGCTGGGAACACTCAAAACTGAGCTCCAAACTGAGGCATTGCACTCTAAAAAGTGCTCTAAACTACTAAGTAGTCTGAAAAAAAAGATTTCTAGGTACTCAAATCAGTCTCAGATTTATCAGATAATGAATCTCAGCTTCCTAGTAATAAAATGAAGATAATTGTATTTCATCATATCTCCATCTATTTTGAAAATAAATTTAATTATATATTGTGAGGCAGTGAAATACGATACGTTATGGCTGCTGCAAATGATGATGTTGAAATTAAAAAGCTTGTTAACAAACACATTCAGAGCAGATTTTTTACCTGCTGTGAATGGAATGAAACATGCACCATGTAAAGAAAAATGCTCTGCAGTGAACAAGATCAGGAGTTCTTTGGAAAACAGGACCAGTATTCACATTGTAAAAAACAATATCAAGAGAGTGGGTGTCAGTAAGAGTGTTTTATTAAAAAAAAAAAATCCACAACAAAAAAAAAGAAGCTTGGTTACAACTGAATACTTAAAAAAGTAGAATATCTTTAGATTTATAATTACTACAAAGAATCTAGATAAATATTTTGTATTACACATTCAAGTAGCTCTCTTTTTAAAAGATTATCCTTCCAGAAAAAAGAAATGTAACAGCATAAAGGCTATTAATGGAATTAGCATTCAGCTAGTAAAGGTATTTTCAAGTTGTTTACAAATGTCAGAACTAGTCTTACTAATCACATTTCTGAAGTATCACTTTTCTGTTTACACTTTTAAGTCTGGATCTATTTTCCAGAAATTATTAGTCATTTTTGATGCAGCTAGAGGCAGTTTACCAATACTATTATCCTCCACTGAAATCTGGTCCTAAACAACTACCTTTGAAGTTTCACATTTCCGTGTCCCAGGATTAGAAGAACGTCCTTAAGAAATTTAGTGTAACTCATGAACAGACTTTTTACAGAAATAAGAACGTATTGACCTTAAGGACTTAGACCCTACTTTAATGACTGAGACATAACACAATTTGTTTAGGAAAGCTGCCGCCACCATAATATTTACATTGCTACATACCAGCTGGAAAATCTGGTATTATCAACAATTTTGTATCCTATTTTCCAATGATGTTAGCTTTGCACAAATCTAACTGTTTTTAAGACATAGTTCACATTAATCATCAAGAAAACTTAGGAATCTGTAGAGATGAATGATAATGTGATAAGTAAATTGTTTTAAAATCAAGAAATAATCTAAGACAATAATAGGATTTATTATGAACTGTGGCCCACTATATTAAAAGGGAAAGACAGTGACAGATCGTGACTGTATTCCGTCTGATAAAATTTGAGTATTTCTTTTTATTACAAAGATTTTTGGCTGCTTCTAATTTTTTTAGTGAAACTACAGTTTTTGAAGTCAATATAAGTAATGATAGCTTAAATCTGAGTCATGGAAACATCTGAAGATCATAGTTGGTGTCGTGGTTTAGGCCTAGTCGGCAACAAAGCATCACGCAGTCTCTTGCTTTTTGCACCCCCATCCACCTCCACCCTCCTTAGGATGGCAGAGGCCCCAGCGAGATGAGGGGGGAAAAAGATAACCAAGGACAATGTGGATTGAGACAAGGGCAGGGAAGGCTCACTGTCAAACAGACTTGACTACTTGAGTTAGAGAGGAAAGTAAGAACAGTTTATTCTACTACCTAAAAAAAAAAAGAACAGACAACAAAAATGGAGTAGGATGATAAGAAAACTACAACCAGCACTTCCTTCCTCCACCTCTTCCTTTCTTCACTGGCTCAGCTCACTGGTCCTGATATCTCTACCACCTCCCTGCTCAAGGGTGCAGGAGGGCAGGGAATGGGGAACATGGTCAGCCACTCACAGACGGTCTCTGATGTTTCTTTTTTCTCAAAGGAGGAGGAGAAATCCTCACATTCTTCCTCTGCTCTAAAATGGGGTCCCTCTCATGGGCACAGTCTTTAACAAACGTCTCCAGCATGAGTTCTTCCCAACAGCTACAGCTTCTGCTTCTTCTCCACTGTGGGGGTCTGTGGGCAGCAGCATTCTGAGTACCTTCTACTGCAACACTACCCTCCAAAAAATTCATGGACACCTCCAGAAACAGTCACCACTCCTGGCATGGGTTCCTCTACAAACTGCCAACAGATCTCTGCTTCACTACTATCCATAGGCAACGGGGGACAGCCTGCCATATTCCCGCAGGATGCAGAGGAGTCTCTGATCCAACACAGCTCCTCGTCTCTTCCCTTGCTGACCTTGCAGTTCATGTGGTCACTTCACTCTCCTCCAACTCCTTCTACCACCACCAGAAAGGAAGGAAGAATAGGAAGGCTTTGTCTTCTTAAAAAGTGATTGTGGAGGCATTTAATTGGCTCAGCCTCAGAAGCGGGTCTGGCTCAGAGCTGGAAAGTTTCAAGCAACTTCTTACAGGACCTATCTTCACAGCCCTTTCCCAATTATTAGAAATAGCTCCATGTAATCCCATGACACTTAGAATATACTAAATAGGAAGGATGAGGTACAATATAAAATATTCAGATAGAAGTATGAATATTGTGAATTAATTTTTAAAAAGACAACAATGAACTGGAATTTTCTGAGGTACTTGAAAAGATCACAGTACATTGATTATTTTTGGAGTGTTGAATTGAGACATTCTGATAAAATTTCTAAATCTGGCTGATTTTAGACATCAAAAATATGATAGTGAAGGGTACAAGGTTGTACACTTAGTGAATAATTTAAGAAATTATCCTAATAAGATCATATGTCATAATTTAGAAAAGACAGAAGAAGAAAGATATGGAAGTATTTCTTCAATCATTGCATTGCTGTGATATAACAACATAAATCATAAGTTAGGACAAAAAAATACGTGGAAATGTGATAGAGAATTATTTCTAGCAGAGATAGTAAAATAGTAATATTATTATACAAGTCACTAATGAGACTACACCTGGAATTCTGTAACAAACAGCTACAAAAATGCAAAATGAGGAAGATCAGTGAGACAATTTGAATGAAAAGAAGATAAAGATATCTGAGCAAAAAAAAAAAACCTTTAAGAGGGGTAAAGTAAAATTTTATATTTGTATGTGGTCAAAAACTGGAAGCCAGGAAATATTTTAAAAGATAATTGCCATCCAGTATCAAATTCATCCTTAATATAACCTGAGAGTCAAAACCCACAAAGATTATTAAAGAACATTTTGAAATTTATGAATAGTATAATAAAAATATTTTTAAATTTCAGACAAGAATAAGAGAGATGAAGAGCATGGGACAAAGATCCTACAGTTTTCCAAGAGCAGTTTGAAACATTCCACTTACATGTGGAGTCATATGAAGTGGTTGCATTATGAAGAAGCAAAAGAAAGGCAATTATAGAAATTGTGAAATAATACTTCATGTGTCTGATTTGTTGATAATAAGAGTTTTAGTATTTGGTATTTAGCATATTAGGAGTTTTTGAGGTGCCTTGCAATTTATGACAGTGTCCGGCCATAGTGATAAAGGGTCCCTCCCACAGGACACAGCCTGCTCTGGCCGTAGTTTTAAAGAAGAAAATCACTGCCTCTGGCTCAGGGTCTGTAGTGAAGTGAATCGCTGCCCCTGTTCTGGGGCCAGCTGTATTAAAATGAGTCACTGCCCCTGGTCCAGGATCAGCTTTATCAAAATGAGTCTCTGCCGCTGATGGGGAGTCTTTAAAGAAATGAAAATAAATCTCAGCTTCACCAATTCTCTCCACAGAATGCTGGGGAGTCTCTGCTCTGGTACACCTCCTCCTCTCTTTCATCACTGACCTTGGAGTCCGCATGGTTGTTTCTCTCACTGTTCCTACTCCTTGCACCACTACCAGCCAGAAGAAGAAGAAGAGACAGAAGAAGGAAGAAACAGGAAGAAGATGGAGGAAAAAGCCGCCTCTTCCAGCTTCTTCTTAAAAAGTGATCGTGGAGGCATCTAATTGGCTCAGCCCCAGAAGTGGGTCTGGCTCAGAGCTGGGGAGAGTTGCAAACAACTTCTTACAGGTGCCATCTTTACAGTCCCTTCCCCCTTACCAGAAATAGCTATAATGTCAAACCATGATACATGCAGGTGCAAGTTAGTAGCAGTAACAACAGTTTAGATGTTTTAAAGTAAGAAAGCCTGTACTAACTTCACTTAGCTGAATAAAAGATTTGTTACCCTGAGGGGATAAATGCTGATGAACTTATCTTCATTGAGCCTGGAGAAATTTATATTCCCATGCAGTATAAATTGGATAAAATTGTTTCAATATTAGTGCTTTCTATCTGTGGGAAAGTAAATATTCTTTAAATAAACAGTACAATTTTCATTTATATTTATTATATTCATAATATATGTAAGACAATAGATTTTGATTCTAAGAACAAAGACATCCCTTTTTGAGGCTCGACTTCTTCACTCTCAGCTCCTCTCTCCATTCCAAGCAGCCTAGGAACAATTGGTGGCAGTTATGGTCAGCACTTCTCCCTGCTGCTCCTTGTTTCCCATGCTTCTCCTCTTCTCTAGTATGGGTCCATCATGGGCTACAGTCCTTTGGGTGTACTCATCTGTGCTAGCACAAATTCTCCAGGGGCTACAGGGGAAAAGCAGCTCCACCATGGAGCATCACTTTCTCTTCTTTTTCTGACTTTGGTGTTTATGCTGCTACTTCTCACCTTTTCTTCATTTTCTCCCACTTCAGCATTTTCCACACTTTTTAAATCATGTTTTCACAGAGGTGCAATTAGTCTGACTGAGGGGCTCTCCTGTGTCCTGTGGTGGTTTCACTGGAGTCATCTGGAAGTGGCTGGAAGTATCTTCACACAGGTCTCCCCTACAGTCCCTCCTCTCTGCCAACATCTCACCACTAAACCCAACACTTGCACTTAATATGGAGGAAGCTTAGCACAGAACATTGTGTATCAAACTGTTTAATGCGGAAGATAGAAACACAGGCAGGAACAGGTACAAGGACTCAGGTTTCTTGCTTTCTAACTGAAAATTGTCATTGTGAGATGGTAAAACCACACATTTACCATTCTAAGTGTAGAGTGATCTTCAAATTCCAGCTATCTAAAAATTACATCCATCAATGAGGCAGCCTGCTTCCATTTTTTATCTAACCTCAGCATGCCTTTAGAAAGGTACCTACAGATCTTGATCAGTGTGTAGAATCAGAGCACAGAAACAAAGCACAATTCTGGGCTATCCTGTCATTTATTGAGAAGATATTACCTACAATTATCTAATGTATGTGACATAATTCAGTTTGCCTAAAAAACAGATATTTAGGAGTATTCAAAAATTCTAAAAGCTGAAGTGAATTTTGTTCTGTTTTCAAAACAGTCAAAATGAGCATTGCAGTATTTCTGTCATGCAGGGCACTGCTAATGCTCAATCTAGCATCCATGGTTACCAGAATTTGCTTTAATGTTACAGCTTTTATACTATACTGCTCAGTATTATTTTAATTAATAGAAGTTTATTATTCCATCAATATATTTCAGAATTTTAAGGAAAACAAAAATTTGCATTCTGTGCTGTTCAGCTGGCACTTCATACCTGCCTGGTCAAACAGAGAAGCTTTCCAGAACAACTCCAAACAGGAATGAAATGTAATTGTTGGATGGGATGGAGGGAGTGCAACAATGGCAGCTATTTATTTCTACATACAATAAATTCTGACAGCTAGTGTATTTTAAGGAAAAGTGAGACAAAATAAAAGTGTATATGACCTCTCTGATTTCTCATCAACAGTATAAATTAGAAAAATAAAATCTTTGTATTTTTATTAAAAAACAAGGTTACTGGTGATATTTGTACCTTTATTTCATGTTTGCATTCTATTTTGAATAGAGTTTTAGAGGATTTTATTTAATTCAAGATATTATATACTTTGGATGAAATAAATTATCTTTGCAGTGGTTCCTTGACTCTTGTTTGATTTCCCACAGGCAGATCTGTGTTTGTAAATATTTATCTGAATGTTAGGCAATATTCTAATATAACTTTCAAAAAGTTTTTTGTCATTCTTTTCATACTTTGCTCGTAGTTACAATATTCTTTCTCAAATACTTGCAATGTATGTAATCCTGAAAGCTGCTTTGATCCCTGAAGGAAGTTAGTTGGAGCTTATCTGTGTGTGTTTGGAAAATAGGTATAACCAGCTCTACACATGATCAGAATATGGAGCTGTATACTAACGAAACTACCTGATTCCCCCATCCTCAGTAAAAGTGTCATTATTAGCACAGTGCCAGAACATGAAGCATCAGAGCCTTACTTAGAAAAAATTTAAATCCTCCTGCTTTCTAAGTAAACCATATCATCCTTTTCTTCATATTGACATATATACTACTTGTGACTGCTGAAATGATCTGCCTTTTGTCAGTGAATTCTTGTAATCACTCACAAGTTTAAGGTCTAGACCTTTAAATGAAATTCACTATACTATTAAAATAATCTGACATTTTGTAGCATCTTATGTTGCTGCAAATACTGAGATAATTAGTACATTTAAAGATAATAAACTGTGGTGGTTTAGCCCAATATTCACCCAGTCATAATATTACTCCCCCTCCTAAGCTGGACAGGAGAGAGAGACAAATATAACAAACTGCTTGTGAGTTGAGATAAGGACGGAGAGATCAAACTCGGCAATTAACATCACAGGCAAAACAGACTCAACTTAGGGAGAAAAAGGTTTGATTTATTAAAGAGACAATAAAAGCAGGGAGACGAGAAATAAAACGGTCTTAAAACACTTCCCCCCATCTCTCCACTTCCCAGGACTCCCTTTCTTTCCCCCCTCAGTGTTGCAGG
>WBNH01012358.1:24494-55005 GCA_013401255.1 Urocolius indicus | reverse complement strand
GATGTGAAGGTTGCAGGCAACCTTGGCTACAGTCACAATGAGATAGTGGAGTTCAAGATCCTACGTGGAAGAAGCAGGGCACCAATCAGGATTGTGACCCTGAACTTCAGGTGAGCTGACTTTAGCCTTCTCAGAGACCTGCTTGGAGGAATATTGTGGGATAGGATTCCATATGGTAGGAGTTGCCATGAAAGCTGGTCAGTCTTCAAGCCCCACTCCCTCTAAGCCTAAGATTGGTGTGTCCTCATCATTAGAAAATTACAAAAAAGGAGGCAGGAGGCCTATATAAGCAAAAAAAAGAAGTATTGGAATTACTCAAGGAGAATAGAAAAATCTATGTGGGGTGGAAAAAGGGCCTGATTGCTTAGGAAAAGTATATGAACATCTCCAGAGTATGCAGGGACAAAACCAGGAAGGTGAAAAAAAAAAAAAGAAGGGCTTTTTCCAATACATGAGTAGCAAAAGGAAGATTAGGGAGAATGTGAACCCGTTGATGAACAAGAAGAGTGCCCTGGTGACAGAGGATGCAGAGAAGAACAGAAAAATAGTAGAACAGTCTGCAGAATGGAAGATTTACTCTTGGTAGATAAAGATGAGGTTAGAGACCTGTTGGGCAAGCTTAAGAGCCATAAATCTATGGGACCTAAGTGGTTGCAGCTGTGAATGCTGAGTGAGCTGGCTAATGTTATTGCAAAGTTACTCTCTGTCATTTTCAAAAGATCATGGAGGACTGATGAGGTGCCTGAGGACTGGAGAAAGGCCTCACTCCATTCTTCAAAAAGTGAAGGGAAACTACAGGCCTGTGAGCCTCACCTTCATCCCTGAAAAGTGATGGAACAGGGTATCCTGGATACCTGTATCAAAACACATGAAGGAAAAGATTGTTATCTGGGAGAGTCAACATGGATTCACCAACGGGAAATCCTGTTTGACCGAACTGGTAATCTTCTATGAGAGTAAAACTTGCTGGTTAGGTCAGAGGAGGGCAGCTGATATTATCCACCTTTACCTCAGCAAGGCTTTTGACACTGTATCCCATAAGAACCTCATTAAAAACTCAGGTAGTGTGGGTTGGATGAGTGGACAGTGAGGTGGATCAAGAGCTTGCTGAATGACAGAGCCCATAAGGTGGTAATCAATGGCATAGAATCGAGTTGGAGGCCTGTGGCCAGTGAGGTTCCTCAGGATTGGTTCTGAGGCCAATCTTGTTCAACAAATTCATCAAGGGCCTGGATGAGGGGATAGAGTGTACCCTCAGCAAGTTGGCTGATAACACCAAACTGGGAGGACTGGCTGATTGCCCAGAAGGCTGTGCTGCCATTCAATTGGATCTTGATTGGCTTGAGAGTTGGGCAGAGAAGAAGCTCATGAGCTCAATAAGGACAAGTGCAGAGTCCTNCAGGGGAACTCATTAATACTTATAAGTATTTTAAAAAGTGTATGTCAAAAAGATGGGCAATACTTTTTTTTCTGTAGTGTCCAGTGATAGGACTAATGGTAATGCACAAAGGTGGAACTCAAAAACTTCCACTTAAACTTAAGAAAAAACTCTTTTACTGTAAGGTTGAAGTATCCCTGTCACAGGCTGCACAGGAAGGGTGTGGAGTCTCCTTCTCTGGAGGTTTTCAAAACCCACCTGGATGCATTGCTGTGTGAGTTATCTAGTCAGGGTGATTGGCCTAGATATCTTTAGAGGTCCTTTCTAAACCCTAACATTCTATGATTCTCTGATTCTATGATTCTTTGAACTTTCAGGGATCAAGTCCATTAACTATTTTTAAAGCTCTTGAAGAAGGAAAGACAAACTCTTAGGCAGGAGATTCAGCCTTGCTAGTTGATTAGCAATGTCAGAACAGGACTCAGATTTGTCAGCATACTTTCTGGAGGCTAGGAGGGAATCTTTCTTCTCTAATAGTTTTCAAGGACTGGGTGTGATTCAGTTATTAGCCAGTGATAGGTATTAAGACCTATCTGAATATTTCTCCAATGGATTTACCTTCATATTTGGCATAGGGTAAAACAATTCCTGAAAAAAGAGATTGAAAGTGGATGAGTGGAAGCCAGAAACAAAGACATGGTAGAAAAAAGATTAAATCTGTCTATTAAGCTTTTAAGAGTAGGATGGCATAGGGGCCTTGTCAAAGCCTGATAGCAACTGTCACCAGGTGAAATTAGTAGGAGAGAAATAATTATCTGGGCTGTATGATTTATTAATGTGAGAGTCATAGTAATAAAATTATGGCCTAATTAAATAATCTCATTCATTATCTTTCCTTCTGCTTGGACGATACAATACTTCATTCAATCCTCACTGAAATATATTACATTTTTATAGTATGATCAATTGTAAAGATCTCAAAAATGTAGGAATCTATGAAGTACATTCTAAGGACAATAGAAAGGTGGCTAATTACTCTTTGTATATGAACCAGCTTCATAAACAAACAAACAAACAAAAAATAATTGTAATCCACAACATAACAACACAAATACAAATCGTAACAGTGCAGGCGTAACTTATTTGAATAAAATGCAATTAACTGCATTGGATTTTTTTCCAGATCTAACCTTGCTTAATCTTGTCAATGGTTTGCCAATGGATTTTTAATGATCACAAGTCATGAAGGCCCTGTTTGCTTACCTTTTCAGAACAGCACTGGAATATATTACATTTTTTATGTATGATGTGAGCGTTAGGCAGGAAGCACATAGTATAGAAAATTATAGCATTATAGAAAATTTTCAAATTCATCCATTTTCTCTCCATCTTTACGTAGAATTTTACAACAAAATGCATACAAATAAATCTATACCTTAAAACAAACTAAACCAAACCAAATTTTTGTTAATCTACAGTTTTCAAAGTGTTTTAGTGATGGATATTCCTTTTCCTCTCTCTTCTCAAAAGCAAAAAGAAAGATAGAAATGGGACTTGACATATAAGGATTCTTTTCAAGAACATAGGTGAAAGAAAAAAATATATTTAATTTGAATTTGGAAAATATTTAGATAATATATGCAGAAGTGGGAAAATACCCAATAGCTCTCATCCAAAGTCTACTCCCCAGCCTCTATCAAATTGCTTATTCTGGAAGTATAAATCTCAGAATTATTTCAATAGAAGTTGTTAAACATTTATTAATGCAGTTTCTCTGGTGCACAAGAAAATTGGCAGCAAGTTATTCCAAGTGTAATACCCTCATAAGACGTAACAGCAGCTTGACAACCCTGCTCATTCAGACCCAATATTCTTTTCTGACAGAAGGAATTTTGAAATAACCATTCCTTGAATAACTCTGCAAAATCTAGAATGCTAAAGCTAGGTATGAATGACTGCAAAATCTGTAATTAAACTAATGTTGAGGTTGGTAGTGAAGTGGAGATGTTGCAGTATTAGTGTAAGACAGTGACAAAAAGCTACAATAAATAGAGAAATAGTCCATAAAAGATTGGAAAGGAATTTATGGACATCAAAGAGACTATGTGACTCTGAAAATATATAAGTTCACAGGTATCAAATGATTATATTAACTGCGATTGATTACACTGAACATTATACTTAAGTGTACAGTGTTTAAATGATGGAGACTACTGTTTGCAACAATGTTAGAGAGGCTTGTTCTCCATGATCAGGGTTTTCATGTGAAAGAGATGAGCATCTTCCTCTTTCTGACTGGTTTGGGTAGTCTGAATTCGATCCTTTCTAGCTTATAGATATTTTTTCATGCTTTTACTTTCTTTGGACCTCGATAATAGTGTATGATTTGTACACAGAGAAACAATTTTCTTTCAGAGGAGAAATTGAGAGCGGTTCACTGTCTTAAAAAGAATCAGGTTGAAGAAAGTACCAGTTTCACAACCAGACTCTGCTCAGTGATAGAGAGGCCAGCTTCTGAAAAAAAAAAACAAAACACACCAGACTTTCATTTCTTATATTTTCTATTGAATAAGTTCTGGGTGAAAATCAAGGAAGAGGGGTGATGTATTACTAAAAATAGTTGAATAAGGCCAAAGATACAATTGTAAGGAATCGTCAGTCATCCTGGAGAGTGCAAAAAATTCTAGCTACTTATCACAAAAGAGAAAACGGCTTTTTTTTTCTCCTTGGTGGAAAAGCACAATAAGGCCAGTAGAATTACACAATTTGTGGAAAGCTGGTGGTTTACTTGTTTAAAGATTTGCTAACTCATTTTTAAGCAACCAAAATAGAGATTCCTTTGTAAACCAGAGATCAAGGATAACTATTCTAGAAATTACTCATATTTGCAAGATAAGAGTTTTTCCTGCTTTGAACTACATTAAAAAGTAATGATTGATCTGTGCTGCTAAACTAAGATTGACCCTTTGGTCTTTCTCCTCATAGCTCTCACTGGATCAGTTCAAAATAAGCTTTAGAATCAGAGAGCATTCAGACTTAACAGCTGCAGGATCACATTCTGCAACCCCTATAAACTTGCAGATTCTGTCTGTTCTGAAGATAAGTAGTTCACTTGGTTAACTCATATACTTTTTCTGTTTTTTGTCTCTCTGACGTAATAGAAGGATCTCTCTTTCACCTAAACTGCAATACTGTGATTTAATCTGGCTAATCACGTGTCACTAAATAGCATAGAATAGGCTACTGAAGAGGCTTTTGATGTCTTATCCCTGTGGCCAAGTCATCTATAAGAAATAGAATTGAGGGATTTACAACGTCTCACCTTGTATATTTCTAGCAAAAGAATTTTAAAAAGCACTTTAATGTGAGGTAGTGAAAATGTCTGACAAATTAGGCTATAAATTGCTAAGAAACTTTACAGTTAGTTTCAATTAAAATATGCACCTTGAAAAGGGTGTTTGTCTTAAGACTTTGACTAATAGTTGGGGCAAAAAAAAAAAAAATCTATCAAAATTTTGTAAAATCACCTGACATCTTTTTTCAGGAAAATGTAATGATGTTGATAGTCAAAGAATGAGAAAGAATATTGTGCTTGCTTCATTAATCTCACTGTGGTTACACAGTTTGGTTTGAATATTTGGCCACAGACAATTAGATAGATATGCTTGCTACTACTACAAGTGATAAGGATAATTTGACGGACTCCCAGGTCTTGCCAGGAACTTGCTCCAGGATGAACTTCTTATGGAGTCACGGCCTCCCTCAGGCATCCACCCGCTCCAACGTGAGCACCTTCCCCACGGGCTGCGAGTGGATCTCTGCTTCCCGATGGTCCTCCATGGACTGCAGGGGGACAACCTGCTTCACCATGGTCCTCACCACATATCACAGGGGNCCTCGCCTCTGTGAATCACATATTCAAGAATTATCTCAAAAAGACACATTCATCACACACTTTCACAACTTTAACTCACAACAACAGGAAAAATAATTCAACACACCCAAAATGAAAATGTAACATCACAACACCAACAAATGTGGAAAATTTACACACAATCCAACATTATACCTTCACCACATATTAAAACAAACCAATATTCTCCATAATCACTCTCTTCTAACACAGTTCAGTCTATGTTTTGCCCGTTGCTGCTCCCAATCGCAATCATTATCTCCTCACAATCCTCATGCCCTACGTTGGGTGCCAAAAAGGACTGTGGTGGTTTAGCCCTGACTGAACAATAACCAAACCACCCAGTTACTCACTTCTCCTGAACTCAGCAGGGTGGGGAAGGAGAATCAAGAGATTCTACAACTTTCTGGGTTAAGGACAGTTTAATAGAACACCACTAGGCAGTTACAATTATGGCCAAAGAAAAATGAGCAATGCCCAATGTAACTGCTCAGCCCACCACTCAGCCCGACGGCAGAACTGCAGTTGCCGCTTTGGCCACAGCACCGCTCCAGCCCAGCTGCTGCCCCTTATATCCTGAGCATGATGGCACATGGGATTGAATAGCCTGGTCACGCCCCCCAGCGGCAGCTGGGGAGAGTTAATTCTATCCTGGCCAAACCCAGGACACTCATTCATCAAAAAGAAATCCTTGCCTTGGAGAGTGCTTGCTGCAAATGCCATTGCTTTTTCAAGTCTTAAAATATGTAATCCTTTTTATGCCATTCACTGAGGACTAACTGCTTTGAAATACACTTCACTTCTACTTGTAAAAAAAAAATTACCTGTTTCACTTTAAATCTACTCACACCTAATTCTAATAAACATATTTTTACTGTTACATTAACTTTATTCTGGCACGTATGTGCCTCACAGCTGTAAATATTTATCTTTTAACAATGCTTATCAGAACGTCACAAGTACTTAATCAACTTCACAATGCTGCATAAGGAAGGTAAGATATCTGCAGATGAGGCAACTGAGATATACGAAGTCTGTGTAGTCTGGGTAGTTTATCTACATGGAAACTGTGAGTCAGTATTTCAGTGTCAATAAGGACTTCAAAAATTTGTGTTGAAAATTGCCTAGTAAACTTCATACTGACCAACATATGTGCATAGGTACATACATGATTTTATTTCCAAATAATGTTTACATTTTAAGCTGAAAAGAAATTTAGAAACATACTTCCTTGTGTTGCATCATAATAAAATCTTTGTGGTATTTATGTCAGCACAAACACTCTTGCCTGCAGCTCTGCTTGATGAAATTGTGCTGCTGACATAAATCCTGTCCAAGAGTTCTTGGCATGCTACAGAATATATTTCACTGAAATGCAGAATGCATTCTGTAAGGTTCTTTGAAATTAGGTATTGGAACTTACTGGAGGACTTGCAGAATAATAAAATATTTTTTACATACTTAAAATATTTGATGAACTTTAAAACCATAAGAATATAAAATTGTTATAGTTGGTTTAATTTAATTCACTTATTCTTCAGATATCTTTAAAGATTAATTGCAACACACATGCAAAATTTTTTCTCTAAGACCATAGTTTAATGCACATTTTGAAAATAGTCTCATATGGACTAGATGGGGTTTAAAGGTTTGGACTATACATTTATTTAACCTTTTCTTTCTTCTTTTTGATTAATATGCATTTCATTTTCATAGTTGTAGTTCTCTGTCAGGGAGATAGATTACTCTGCATTTTGTTGTTTCAATTGTTTACCAGTATGTGTATAACTAATAAACAGGATTGAAAATGTATGTATACATCAGTGAATTACAATGTAAGTGTATTTACAGTAATTATAAGCATATATGAAACCATGCATGTGCACACATACAATGTACATGACATATGCATGTACACACATTCATAAAACTGTAAAATGAGGTACATTAAATTGTCAGTTAAATATCTTAAATTAATCACATATAGTCTGACACCAATAAAACCATACGGAAAAGTGTGTGAAAGCACCCAGTAAACACTTGTATTCATATGCTATAATTATTATACTATGTTAAAGTTTTATTATTAATAAATTATCTCAAAATTCCACATCAGTTACTGAGGGAAACATGTCACATCATTCAGACAAAGTCATAACTTACTATTTTGACCAAAACCCTTACATCCCTCTGGTATTACAAGTTGATGCAAAGCCTCTTACAATCAATATCAAGCAATTGCATCTCATTTTCCGTCAGTCAGCATGCTAAATCCATGACAGATAACTAAGACATTAATCAATATCTGAGTGTGAGTGTGATTTCACCCACTTTTCTCCTGCTACTGCTATTGTCTTATAACACAGAATATAACAAGCAAGATTCTGAAAATGTCAGGACTGAGAATATGAAAATATCAAGCAAATAAGAGCACTTTCTCTAGGTTCACTAAACAAAAAGTTAGAGTAATACTGATATCTACATTCACACACTTCAGAATCAATTCTTTGTACGGATATTACTGTTGGCAATTAAATTACATTTGAAATGATAGCAAATTGCATATGTAGTGTAATAGGTGACCCATCACTGCAGACCTCAGACGTGGTAATGCTTTTCTAAGGAGTTTATTTGATCAACATATTTGGCGTTTTGATTCTCAGTCATGTTCTGACTTGAGCATCTTTATTGCCCCTCTGTCATAATGATATTCCAATCTAGAGATGAAGTAAAAACATTGGCCCAGAGTAAGCATCAGTTTTGTCACCTCTATAAATCCTGTCATTTATGAAGATTTCACCTAAACTGTAAAGATAAGTGACCTACTGTCAGTAGCTGTGGCATAGATTTTCTTTAGATAGTAACAATCATTTGATTCCTATGCATAAGTATTAGATGCAAATAAAAAAGAAAATGTTTTATATGATTAAAGTGGTTTTAGCACAGGTTATTATTCTCCTTTCATTATCTGTGCAATATAACTTCAGGCTTTCAGTCTTCTCTTTTGTGGCCAAGATATGACACACGGTAAATGTATAAACAAAAGTGCTCTGGAAAGGATCTAGGAGGAAGCTAAGGGTTGTAGAGCTCAGAGTCTGGCTGAGCTCTGGATGTTTTTTGTGAGTCTAAGGAGGATGTGTACTTGTTTACAAACTAAATAGCAGGCAAATTCGTTTCAGATTCTTGTATCAGTTTGGAAATCCTACATCTACCTAAATAATGATAACCTTTGTTGTATCCCTACATGTAGTCCTTCTGCCTTGTAGCTGCAAAACCACCAGCAATCTGTCTGCGGATCATTGGCTGCAAAACCTACACTTGTAAGCCTCCTGTGGTTCACAGTTGTATATGCAAGAACAGGCAGCTGGGCCAGCAGCAACAACAGCTGTGTCCTCAAATTCTCATCCAGAAGTTTCCTACCAAAATAGTTGCTGAAATTCTGTCTCATAGCACCTGGAAGTCAATAAGATTCCTAGAAATAGTGGGGCCTGCACTATTAGAAGACTGACAATGCCTCATCTCAAGACGTGCTTAATGCAGACAGTTTGCACATTAATTAACCTAAAACGGAAACTGAAGATAGAGTAAGACCTCACAATAAGGAAACATATTTTACCCTTCATGTGTGACTTCAATTGTGGATCAGAGGTGACAAAAATGTTGTTAGTTAAATCCTATTCTAGGGCTGCCTCGTGGAAAGCAAAGTTAAGATGAAAAATGATTTAGCGGTAGGAGGAATACTAAGATTCAGAGGGGGTCTGAGGGCAGCTTGAACAGATGTTCCCACCTTATACTTATTGCTTCCAAATGTATTTAAAACTGTTTACAGATGGAAGGTAGGAATGACAGTCACTGTAGCTTTGTTGACTTGATTTGGGCTGAGGAGGTCTTAAGTACCAATGGTAATTTAAAGTGTGGTTTTTTTAATTTGTCTGTTTAGACTATTTGTAATTCCTTTTTTTATTGTTCACAAAAACCAGTCTGTGTTCATGGTATTGCAAATATTGACTAAAAACTGTCAGAGTTCTTAGAGCTTCACTGCTTCATTAAAGCACACCTCTTAACTGTATTTAGTAAAGACAGAGAGCTCACCATCCAAAAGGTGAAGACAAATGATGCATAGTACTGTTACGTGGCACAAAGCTCATGAAGTCTGAGTTCTACCAGCCTGTGATACTTTTTGTTGGACTACGCGCTCTCTTGCTGTTTTGCCTCCAGCTCCACTAGGAGAAAGATCTGTAAAAGTTAGTAACAAGTAGCATAGACAAATACTGTAAGAAAGGAAATAAAATAATGAAATAGCATTATCATAAGTGGTAATAGCAATATTAAGTAAAATCTCAGTGGAACAAATTACTTATTTCTTTTACTCATGTGGCTGGTTTGTCATGGAATTATGATATGAAATACATTTTCTCCTCTGTATAACTTAAAGCCACCATCAGTGAAAACTGATTTGTCCTTATTTGATAGTTATCATTTTCAATGGAAGTTTTTATGATCTTTTAGTCCATAACCAAATTTTGTTTAATAATCAAACTAGACCACACAAAATCACATATCACTTTGATACCAGTTTCTGAATAAGCTTTTGACTAAAAAATATTAATAATTTGGGACTGAGAAATATCTCATTCTCTGACTATATGCAAACATTTTGGGGGTTGGTCCCTTCCCACCGTACCATTCTATGATTCTGTGTTTTGCATTGTGCGAGTATTATTAAGCAATGCTATAAATTTGATGTAAAGTGAATATGTATTGTGCTATTTACAGCAGCAAGTTGGAAAGTTTATGAACATATATTAAAATAACTGTAACTTTCTTCTAAAGTTATTTTCACATCTCATTCTGTTTTCTTCATAGTCATTCTATTTATTAGTTCTCACACATTTCTTGATCAGATTGTCTTTCAGTATCTATTTTTTCCGTCTTTTCCTTTTGTTTTATTTCAATTCTATCTTTCTTTGTCTTGTTTCCTCTTCCCTATGTAAATTTACTTCCTTTACGTCCCTTTATATCCCTCTCCTCAATATTGACTAAACTAATGAACATTATTTTTTTTCTGAAGATTTAAGGACTTCTATATATATTCTTCTATTACATTAGGTAACTTCTTACAGCGCTGCAAAGATTTNAATTATGATATGAAATACATTTTCTCCTCTGTATAACTTAAAGCCACCATCAGTGAAAACTGATTTGTCCTTATTTGATAGTTATCATTTTCAATGGAAGTTTTTATGATCTTTTAGTCCATAACCAAATTTTGTTTAATAATCAAACTAGACCACACAAAATCACATATCACTTTGATACCAGTTTCTGAATAAGCTTTTGACTAAAAAATATTAATAATTTGGGACTGAGAAATATCTCATTCTCTGACTATATGCAAACATTTTGGGGGTTGGTCCCTTCCCACCGTACCATTCTATGATTCTGTGTTTTGCATTGTGCGAGTATTATTAAGCAATGCTATAAATTTGATGTAAAGTGAATATGTATTGTGCTATTTACAGCAGCAAGTTGGAAAGTTTATGAACATATATTAAAATAACTGTAACTTTCTTCTAAAGTTATTTTCACATCTCATTCTGTTTTCTTCATAGTCATTCTATTTATTAGTTCTCACACATTTCTTGATCAGATTGTCTTTCAGTATCTATTTTTTCCGTCTTTTCCTTTTGTTTTATTTCAATTCTATCTTTCTTTGTCTTGTTTCCTCTTCCCTATGTAAATTTACTTCCTTTACGTCCCTTTATATCCCTCTCCTCAATATTGACTAAACTAATGAACATTATTTTTTTTCTGAAGATTTAAGGACTTCTATATATATTCTTCTATTACATTAGGTAACTTCTTACAGCGCTGCAAAGATTTGTTTTCATAGAATCATAGAGCTAGTCCCCTGTGCACAACAGATCTCATTGTTTCAGCAGAACATTTTTGGAAAAGTCAAGGGAGCTGTACAATACCTGAAAGACTTTTCAGTGTATTTTAAGAATCCTTCTCATTAAATATTTATTTCCTGGTTTCAGTGTATTATGAATAAAAAATTTTAATTAAATAATAGGGAGTGAATGAATAGTATCCCAGCTTGTTCTACTTTTCACTAAGATACCTTGCATTGTCTCATCCATTAAAAGTGTGCAGCATCACGTTGTAGTGGTTAGTGTGAGGTATTAAGAGTCAGCAGGCTTCCATTCATGACTGTCCCATTTCCTTCTACTGTCTCTCATGAATTACTCTGTCCTTGTTCGAGTGTGTCTGTTTACACAAACTTTTCTTTCCATTTTTTTTCCCTAAGTGCTCTGCCTAGAATAAAATGTTATGAGTTGCTCTATTATGAATGCAATAGCATATACAACCCCAGCATAGTCAATTTTCAGTGCAATTACAGTGAGCTAGGGGTATAACTTATTATTTATGGGGGCTGTGCATCACATGGATCATGAGTCAACCAATGTTGACAAAAATGCTTGACAAAAAAATCCATTATGGAAATTTGCTTTAAAATGTTTTCCTTTACAAAACAGTTGATATAAGAAGAACACTATAGTATGTAAAGGAGAATGAACTATTAACTTTCTTTTTCTGCACAAGGATGTTAATGAGAAGCTTCAATTTCTGATACATACAGCTTGATTATACACAGAGCTTTGAAAATCTCTAGGGCACAGTTTCTTGATGACATATTTAGGTTGCATTCTGTGATGTTTATTTCTAGACAATAAACTTATTTAATAGCAATTGTATAGAGCACAAAGGTTACAGATAATAATACTTAATTCCTCAAAAAAAAAACAAAACCACAAAAAAAACCAAAAGCCACAAGCAAAATAATCATGTGCTTACTGAAATATAGGTTCCATAATATAGTCCTTCTCATTGCTGGGAGGTTCTATTATCATTTAGATCAATATTCTGCTATTGATTAATATGAAATATCCATGCAACTCTTGTAACAAAAGTAGGAAGCACTGTGTAGGAAAAAACACATCAATGTACTTTCTCAGAAACTGGCACCATTTTAAAATTCTTTTTTGACATATTTCTTTCCCCTACTTTTTAGAAATGCACCATTTTACCATGATTATTTTTGCCCTTCTCTTTCTCCCAGGGTCATCACAAAAAAAACCAGGAAATACAACCTAAATTGAACCATGAATGTGTTTATCATTTCTCATGGGGAAAAAATGTACACTTGAATGTGGTAAAACCAAGGGCTAGAAATTCAAAGGTTTACTGTTACCTGTATTTAATTATATTAACAACAAGATTGTTTATGCTTCAATAAAATCTTCCTTAGTATGTTCATAAAATAAATTTTCCAATTAAAAAGTCTCCCATTATTAGAGGTTTGCAAGATTTTTTTTTTTTGTGCATATGCTGTGCAGTAGTCATTTGTTTGGGAATTTTTATTTTAGAAATGAAATAATTTTTAATTAAATATATCATCATGACATTGTTGATATAAAAGCCAATCTAGTCTCCCTTAAAATAAAGGTGTTTACAGTCAACAGGGAGACAACTATAGCCATTTAATTCTGTATGATAGCTTTATAAGGCCCTAGAGTAAAATTGAAAACCTTAACATATCTGTGTTTTTCATGCAGTCACATCTAGTTGCTTTAGACTTTCCAGCCTGTATAAGGTGATACATTTATTTTTCTGTATGAGTAAGTAGCATGCAGCAGGATTCCAGAGCACAGATGGAAGTCTAAAACCTTGTGTTTATAATCAGGTGCCCTAAATACTTACTACAACCTGCAACCTCACATCAGTACTTTGCCATCATGTTTTCTTTGTTTGGCATTATCATAATTATTAATAATATACTGAAAATATTCTTAGATTCCAGACAGCCAGGTTTTATTTGCATGTGAATAATATTGTATATAAATTGTAGACATGTTTAACAGAAGTAATAACAGAACACTCCCTTGGCCATTTCATGAGACAAATTACTAGCAACTGGCAACTGATGATTCTTGATTAAAGTTCACTAACAGTAATTACTTGTAAACTTCATATAGTGAATTTATACTTGTAGGGATTCATAAGACGTGAATAATTTTTCTTGAGATGACTCAAATACAACTGTTTTAATAGATTAACATCGTAAAGATTGCTAGATGCTGAGGGAAAATGTAAAAACATAAATATTACATTTATAATAAATCATATGAAACTATTAGTATGTACTAAAGTAAAAAAAATCATCTATAAACTAGGAATTAAATAAACTAAGTGATAGTGATTAACTAGTTCAGAGTTTTATTATTTGAATAATTTCTATCATTTTATCTGTAAAGTCTAGATTTTCCATTAGGAAGAAAATAATGATTTTCTAAACTACAATCATAGATTCACAAAGTTGTCCATAGGAACACTGCCAAACCCTCCACTAAATGATGTCTTTCAGTACTTCATCTACGTATCTTTTAAATACCTCCAGGTATGGTGACTCCTCCACTTCCCTGGTCAACCTGTTTTACTGTTTAACAACAATCTCAATGAAAAACTTTTTCCTAGTCTCCAGTCTCAACCTCTTCTATAGGCACTATTTCCTCTTGTCCTGTCTTTTCTTACTTGTAAGAAGACACGAGTCCCTACCTCACTACAGTCTCCTTTCATGTAGTTGTAGAGAGTGATCATGTCTTCTCTCATCTTCCCCCTGTCTAGGCTAAACAAATCCAGTTCCCTCAGCCACTTCACATAAGACTTCTGCTCTAGACCCTTCACCAGCTTTATTGCCCTTCTGGACACAGGAGATGTACTTGATTTTGTTATTTGGTTCTCCTTCTGTGAAATAGAAGTGATGACTCTGCCACAAATTATCATTAAAAGTTTTGAATCCAGTTGTGAATGAATTTTATATTTCTACAAAAAAAAGACCAAGAAGATATGGATAAGCCTGTGTAATAACACAAATAATAAGCAAATTTTCAGTTGGAGGATGACAATTTTCTAGGAAGTATCTAATAATTTCAATCTTCTCTCTTGTTTTTACAGCTTTTTGGTTTCATTATAAACACACAAAAAATACTCTAGTAAAATGATCTAAGTAAATATGTTCACTTGCAAAGTTTGCACAACTAATATACTGTAGATAATTCACATTAGTTGATTCAAGTGGAGATTGACAGATGATTCCACGATCAGGTACAAGCCTCCAGTGAAACTGATGTGCCTTGGACCACGAAAACAAAAAACACCTGGGCTGCTCTTCATATGGGGAGCCAACCTGCCAGTTACAAATAAGTACAAGGCATTAACGCTGAGGGACATAGTCAAGCAAGTCCAGAAGGGGAAATCCCAGCAAACAATTCACAATCAGCTGCTCCACCAGCAACAGGTAATGGGCATCATAAAAAGGAGAGGAATGCTTGTTGTAGATGCCTCACTGTTAAGAGGCACTGAGAAATCCATATTTTAATTGGATAAGGTGTCATCTGAAGTATGCTGCCTGTTGGGAGCCAACATCTGTGACAGAAGCCAAGATCTGAGACATGGCTGAGACTGCCACATCTTGTCAGAGACACAGGCTACTATGATGAATGATGTAATATCTCCAGAGTCAAGAAAGATTTTGAAATCCTGGGAGAGCAAGTGAAGGATAGCGGGGCACAAGTTATTTTCTCTTCCATCCTATCCACCAGAGGAAAAGGGGAAATCACTAATGTAAAAATTGGACAAGTTAACTTCTGGCTAAGTGGTTGGGGCTGGCAGCAAGGTTTCCACTTTTATGACAATGGAACCTTCTTTGGGGACTGTAATTTGATAGAGCAGGATGGAATGCACCTCTCCCACAGGGTATTGGAATATTTGGGAATAGGATAGCCAACTTGAGCTTTAAACTGAAGGAATTGGAGGCAGGGGGAGAAATAATATAGAACAAGCCATCCTGTCTAGCAGGGAAACACGGCAGGACAGGGAATGCAATCATTAATACTCCTCAGATGCACACCATGATGGGATAGAAAAGACTGACCACCCTGAGGGAGTATCAAATCAGGGACGATCCTCTTGAATCCATCCAGGGAAAGCTGTTTATTTAAGTAAGTCCCTGTGTTGCCTCTACAACCATGCCCACAGCCTGGGGAATAAACAGGAGGAACTGGAGATGTGGGTGTCAATGTGGGACTACAACCTTATTGTGGTCACAGAGACGTGGTAGGACAGCTGCCATGACTGGAGCACAACCATGGAGGGCTATATATTGTTTTGGAAGGACAGACTGACAAGGCAAGAAGGTGGAGTTTCCCTCTATGTGAGGGAGAAATTAATGTGCGTTGAACTCTGCCTGGGTGAGGCTGAGGAGTGGATTGAATGCTAGTGGGTGAAAATTAAGGGGCAGGGTAAGGTTGTAGGAGTTTGCTACCGGACACCTTATCAGGAGGAGGAAGTGGATGAGGCCTTCTATGAACAGTTGAGAGCTGCCTCACAGTCTCAATCCCTGGTACTCATGGGGACTTCAACCTCCCTGATATTTGCTGGCAAAGCCACACAGCCAAGTGCACAGTCCAGGAGATTCCTACAGATTGTTGACAAGAGCTTCCCGTCACAGGTGATTGAGGATCCAACAAGGAGGGGTGTGCTGCTGGACCTAGTGGTGACAGATAAGGAGGATCTGGTTGGGGGTGTGAAGGTAACTTTGGCTGCAGTGACCTTGAGACAGTGCAGTTTAAGATCCTGTGTGGAAGAAGCAGGATGACAATCAGGATTGTGACCCTGGATTTCAGGCGAACTGACTTTGGCCTCTTCACAGACCTGTTTAAATGGATCTCATGGGGTAAGATCCTATATGGTAGAAGCACCACGTCCTCCAAGCCCAGGATCAGTGTGTCCTCAAATGTAGAAAAGGAGGAAAAGGAGGCCCCTNGCCTGCTGCTGAACACAGAGGGTGTTATCAGAGGGAGTCAACATGAAATCACCAAGGAGAAATCCTGTTTGACGAACTGATAGCCTTCGATGAGGGCATAACTGTCTAGTTAAATGAGATAAAACCAGAAGATATCATCTACTTTGACTTCAGTAAGGCTTTTGACACTGTCTCCCATAACATCCTCATCAGAAAGCTCAGGCAGTGTGGCTTGGATGAGTGGACGATGAGATGGATCAAGAGCTGGCTGAATGACAGAAACCACAGAATGGTGATCAATGGCACAGAATCGAGTTGGAGGCCTGTGGCCAGTGTAGTTCCACAGGGGTCAATTCTTGATCCAGTCTTGTTCAACATCTTCATCAACGACCTGGATGAGGGGACAGAGTGTACTCTCAGCAAGTTGGCTGACACCAAACTGGGAGGACCAAACTGGCCGATTCACCAGAAGGCTGCTTTGCCATTCAGCAAAATCTTGACCAACTGGGCAAAGAGGGTCCTCCTGAGATTTTAAAAGGACAAGTTCTGAGTCCTTCATCTTGGGAGGAACAACCCCATGCAGCAGTACAAATCTACTGGAGAGCAGCTCTGCAGAGAGACCTGAGAGTCCTGGTTGACAATAAACTAAACAGTAGCCAGCAAGGTGCCTTCATGGTATTTTGCTATGCATCAAGAAGAGTGTGTGCAGCAAGTCTAGGGAGGTTCTACTCCCCCTCTACTCTTCCCTGTTGAGGCCTCATCTGGAGTCCTGTGCCCAGTTCTGGGCTCTCCAGCTCAAGAGGGACAGGGAACTTCTGGAGAGAGTCCAGCGCAGGGCCACCAAAATGGTCTGGAGCATCTACTTATGAGGAAAGATTGTGGGAACTGAGGCTGTTTAGTCTGGATAAGAGGAGACTGCAACAGGATCTCATTAATATTTATAAGTATATAAATGGTGGATGTCCTTTTTTCTAGTGTATCTAGTGACAGGATGAGGGGTAATGGAATTAAGCTAAAACAACAAGTTCTATCTAGACATAAGACAAAACTATTTTACTGTGAAGGCGATGGGGCACTAGAATGGGTTGTCCATGGAGGCTGTGGAGTCTCCTTCTGTGGAGGTCTTCAGCATCCACCTGGACACGTTCTTGTGTGACGTGATCTAGGTGGACCTGCTTCTGCAGGGGAATTGGACTAGATGACCTCTAAAGGTCCCTTCCAACCCCTGCCATTCTATGATTCTATAATTCTGTGAATCTGTGATTGCTTTTAGATGCTGGACAAAATATTTAATTTTAAATATGATACATGATTCTGAAGGAGAGGACTGTCAGATCAATAATTATGTACATAAAGTAATTCTCTTTCTGTCCTAAATGTTTTTAAGTTTCTCATTCACCGAAACAAATGGTAAAGTACCAGTCTTAGTATTTTACCTGACTCACATCAAACCTTTATTGTTAGTTATAAAACTTCTTTTAAATTATGTTTATTGCAGAGCAGTTTTATATGTTTACATGGAATGATAAAACAGATTTTACAAAAAAAAAGAGTCAATTTTTTTTATATTTAAAGTTACATATGTGCAGGATTTCAGTAGAGAAAGTCTCAACATTTTAGTGCTTTCAAGGCACTGAGAGGGGAAATCAAATCAATGTGCTGAAACAATACTTAATTCCAAGAAAAAAGTTGGTCTTCTTCATGTCTCTAGGTGCATATTTTGTTTCTGTCTTGTCAATCGAACGAAGACATTTCAGATATGCAGCCAGTAAAAAAGAAGAAAGGACAAGATTATGGGCTGATGGAAGTTCCAGCATCATAGAAATAATTAAAAAGAGTACCAGAGAGAGTGGTGATAGCCACTGTAGTTCTTACTACACAAAGCTTTAACTGGTAAGTGTGAAGACAGAGGTATGAAAACAGAGAAATGATAAATTAGTGGTTCCCAGGAAAAACATGCAATAGATTTGAGAGAATCCTATACTTTACAAGTTGTTAGTTTGCTATTTATTTCTAGATGAGACTCCTTACTTTCTTTATTCCTTTTCTTTTTCTGTAGGTTGCAAATAGATGTGACACTGACAATCTATGCCAATTTGATCATTGTTATTTTATACCCTCAGAAGTTGCATCATAGGATCTTACTGTGCTGCTGAAGTTCATATATGATGTACAGTACTGTAACTTTGGGAAAATGTGCAACTGGGAAAACTGACCTCTCATGCTGACATAGGTTATCTGTGTGACTACATTTAAGGATAGGAGATATCAAACCTTTTTTTTTTGTTCCACAGAACTACACAAATTGAGATACATGGTAAAGGTCTATGTAAGATTGTCACTGATTGCTACTGTAAACTCGAGCTTTTCACAAGCTTATCTTCAGAGTAGATCACTGAAGCAGAAATCTATCTGTGTGTTGTGAGCATATATGTTTATTCCCACAGGCATATGTTTAGAAATGCTCTAGAATTAATTTTTTTGCAAATAGATTAATCAAAGAGACAAATTTTGTCATCCTTCCCTCCATCCCTTGTCTTAAAAGAAATTAAAACACTATAAAAGATGTGTTCTTATATTTAAAAAAGCAACAAAAAAGATGTAATCTAAAGATACAAGTATTAATTTTATAACATATAATATTTTCCTTGAAGCTAATGAGACTGTTTAAGAAAGTCACATCAAGTAAGCATTCATCTTCCATAATTCTAATCACATCTGTACATTAAAGCCAGTAGAATCCACAAGCTTACGTTAGTATTTGAACTAATTGTCATATTTATTCACAAATATGTGGGAATAATAAATATATTTTAAAGGCATTTCAGAATATTAACTATTTTTATTTGTGTGGTTTGAGCCTTGCTCATTAAACATCAGCATTGTTCTCTCTATCCTTTTCTGGTTTTTCCATTTAAGAAAAATAATTACAAAGCTCTAGATAATTATGCTATTTATTTGTATGAGTACAATAATATTCCACAGGAGTTAAATAAAACTGTGAAAAATCCCTGTATTTAAAATATTAAGTATAACAAAGAAGCAAAGCCAGTGGGGAAGCCAGCCTGTAATTACATTGTCTAAGTCACTAGTGTACAATCTGTAAGAATTGCTTTGCTTTAGAGTGGAATTAAAGATTTTTAAAAGGTTTTTCCAGAACTCTCTAGTTTACAACTAATATATGTTTCTGACTGAATCAGTAGAAGTCTATGAAACAAGAAACAGGTTCTATATTTCACAGGAGTTTTATTGAGATGAAAGGGATAATTAGATGACTTGGTTTCATTGCTGTGATTCTCTCCATCCTACAAGAGCCACATTGCCAGTCTTAATATTAAGTAGTCAGTAAGAAATAGCATTTACAAACAGTGAGTGACAGAATATAGGAATGCAGAAATAATTTCTCTTTATTGTCTGTTACTGCTACAAAGTATAGAAGAAAGGAGAAAATATACCTTCAAGTTGGAGAGTAGGTTACAAGTTCCTGTAGAAGATGATGAGCTCTTTACCAGTTACTAGTGCTAAAGTACTAATTTTGTAAAATTTAACATTAAAAGAGAATTCTAAAATGTAAGGATATGAGCAATGTTTCTTAAGTAAATCACTGTCTGTCCCGAACTATTCTTTGTTTCTCATATGACCTATCCTGATATTTATGGAGTGGTATTGATTCATGTTTACTGTCCAAAATCTGTTCCTGTCAGTATAGTGATACATGCAGTACAGTTCTGTCAACCAAAAGAATTAACAGATAAGGATAAATTCAGAAATGAAACATTTAAAATTAAATATCTGTGATTAATCTTACTAATAAGAATTAATTCTATAAATATGTTCATAGAAACAGAATAATAGGGAAGGTATTTTAATCAATAAAGAACAATCATGTGAACAACTATATTTTACTAGCATTGTTGTTCTTTGTCGTGGCTTATTCTCATCCAGGAACAAAGGATCAGGATCAAACATAAGTAGCAAGAACCTTTGGAATCATCTAAGGACATTGAGAGCTCATTCACCACTTATGGTATTGGGAAAAAAAAAAAAAAAAAAAAAAAAACTTGGGAAGGAAAACAGAAATTAATTTAATCCACCACCGACCAAAAACATAACAGAAAAATAGAAATAAAACAATACAGAGTAGGGCGAATAACAAAAAATGCAACCAGATCTTTTAAGATTCCCTTCCCTTCACCCCTTCCCTCTTCCTGGGCTCAGGCACTTGATCCCAGTATCTTTACCTCTTCCTATGCTGAATGGCTCAGGAGTGCAGCGAATGGTGATTTCAGTCAGTCCTTTCTTGATGGCTTCTTCTGGCTTTCTCTCCTCAAGGCAGACAGACTCCTTGCCTGTCCTCCCTGCTCCAACACAGGGTCCCTAACAGATCAGGACATTCTGATGGTGCTCGTCCTGAGGACTACAGCTTACCTCCTCTTCCTCTAGATTAGAGTCCAGCATCCACTCACCCTTCCACTCCCAGTATGGTGTCCTCAAAACTCACCCCTCCTGGCATGGAGTCCTCTTGGAGCTGCTGGCAGCTGCTGGCAGCTGCATTAGTCCTGCATTTTCCCTCCATAGGTTGCAGTGGAATAGCCTGCACTCTTGCAACAGGCTGCAGAGAGTCTCTGGTTTCGAGCTCCTATACTCTTCTCTTCCTTCTTCTCTGACTGCAGGGTCCACTTGATTGCCTCCATCTTGCCTTGCTGTTCTGCTCTTTCCCAGACACTACAAATTTCTGTTCTTAAATAATGCTGGCAGAGTAGCCAGATTGGCCTATCTGGGCTGGAGGTGGGTCCAAAGCTCAGAGCTGGGGGCAGTTTTGGGAACTGTTTACAGGGACAACACTGCAGCTCCCTTCCTGTTACCAAGTACAAGTGGTTATGCACAAACTCATCACAGTCTTTCATTACTATAAGCTTAAAGCTCGAAAAAGGCTTTTGCAGATATTTATTCATAAAAAGTGCCACAAGTACTTGTTTTCCCAACAACTTAAAATAAATCTTGTTATTTATATTCTCTATTGATGTGTTGGCCTTCAACTTTTTCAGTTTGTGGGTCTAACGAGCACACTTTCTACACAAAGCCAAATATTCATTGTTATCCAAAATGAAATCATAACAGTCTAATAAAAAACTCATGTTTTCCCAGATGTAATGTGTACAAAAAAATCCGAGGAACACTGTTACAGAAGTGCTAATAAAAAGAATTACAACTGTTAACACATGTTTTATAATGAGTATAACATTACCAATACTTAATCTTTCACTGCTTATGTGGTCCTTATGTTAATGGCAGTGATCTGAAGTCGGGAGGCCTTACAGTGAGATGTCAGTAGTTTTCACTTGTAGGTCAATTTTGACTTTGGGGTTAAGAAGTTCCTACTTCATACTCAATGGTTCTTTTGTGGTATTTTTAATATGATTAAACCAAATTTTTTCTGCATATACCAATACCTATTGGAATCCTAAAAGTACATGAATAAGTGTGATATATAAATATATAGTAGTCACATGACTGTTAAGCAGCTGTTACAACTGACCAAGTTAAAACAGAACTCCCTGCAGTTCAAGACAAATCTTATTAACATCCAACAAGTCCTGATGCTTGTGTAGCTGATAAGGCTGAAATCTTTTGTCTTGATACTACTAAGTATAAAATTATTATTAAAGGCTAAAACATTCAAATGCAATTGGAAGGCTTATGCAAGTGCTCAATAATGAGAGTGAATATAGTAGTCTAAGAAGTTTTTGTATTGCCTGATTTTAGGAGTTTCTAAGTGAGTTTCTAGCTTCTTTCTTACAAAGAACAGTACTAATATTACAATCCCTTCTCCCTAAATTTTGTTTCTAGAAAAAAAATTGGAGTAAAATTTTTAACTATTTATAAACAGAAAGACAACAAGCAGTGCATAGTAGTAACTATTTAGAAGTAAATATGATGGAATAAAACTGAATTAAGTGTATTACAAACTGTCATCATGCTAGACAAAATCAAAGCAGTTGATGTCACATGTCTTTATTGTTTGGTAATCATTTTGAAATTTGGTCATAAGTTTTATGGGCAAGAGAGAAAAATACGACCTCCATGTCAACTTGTCAAAAAAGATAATACAGGAGAATCACAACTGATAGTTTGATGTCAAAAAGGAAATTTGATCTTCATATGTATAATAATCATACTTGTATTTTCATCAGGAGGCTGAATGGTAAAGAATACGATTCCTAATTTTGGAGTTAATACTAAGCAGGAAAGGCATTTGAATATGCTGAAATTTGAAAGGATGGTGGAAAAGTTGAAAAAATAATTAATTAATTCCAGTAAGGATAAGAGTGGATAGATACAGTCTCAGACATAATGAACCCCATAAATACAAGATGGGAAACAATTCTTTTAGAAAGATTCTGTTCTATTCTATAAATTTTTCAAGGAAAAAAAAGGATCTGTTATCTGCAGTCTAACTGTGGTTCAGTGTGTTTTCTAATTGTACTTCATCTGTATGTATGCCACTCTCAGAGATGTGACATGAAATGGTGAAGGTAGGTGATGCCAGTAATTTTTTATGTAAAATAACACAGAAAAAGAATAAACTGGCTTGACATTTTTCAATGATGTATTTCAGCTTCCAATGTTTATAATTCTTCTGTTCAATTATTTACCCTATACTGTCATTCTGAGTATGCATGACACTTAAACTGAAGCCTAAGTGTGTTAGAATGCAGAAGTAATAAGACAGTCAGACCATTGGCTCTGCCAGACAGGAACTAATAACTTTGTGACAGACAAAAGACATATAGTGAAAGGCCTTTTGTAGAAATGGAATGTAAATTAATATCAGATGTAATCTTAAAGCCGATAATTTCAGAGCTCTGTTCATTTGATTTTAAAATTAATGACATTGTTGGAGATTTTATATTTAATTTCTTATGACATATTGACTGTGGAAATTTACATGTACTTCCATAAAAATTCTGATGCAGAATTCTCCTTGCCACGATTCCTGAGTCTATGTGAATCTGTAGTATCCATACTTCAGGTTTCAAAAATGAGTCTGGGGAGAAGAGCTGGTTTTGGGGAAGTTTCCATATATCTCCTTCCTTGGGAAGAGTTAAGTTTGTCTTAATAATCTTCTTAACTAGTGTGATCAGCAATTAGCACTTATTAACATCATCTGAGAGAATCTTGTAATCAGATTACTTTATTAGGCTCTTTTCACAAATGCCTTTGTGGACTCTGCTTTTGAGCTCACTCATTAAAACCTAAATTTTTTCCACATACAACATTAATAGTGCCAGGTGTTGTTACACTAACTGTTCCTGGCCCTTAATATATCAGATGTAGTCTGTGTATTACAATCTGCCAGACTCAACACCTAAAACTTGAATTTTCCAGTTTGAATAATAAAATATATACTATAAGATCTTCCGAGTCCAAGGCTTAATCTATGATTAGTATCTCTCCACTTCTCTATTGCTGCCTTTGAAGGTAGCCTTATGTTCCTCATTCTTTGTTCCTTGATCCAGTTCTTACTAGCCATTTTCAACTATGCAATCACTTTCTATTTATCTGTGGATTCACGGATAATAAATTTCTGTAATAAAGAGCAGGATCTGGGCAAGGAAATAGTGCAAAAGTTCATTTCAAATGCCTTTGCTCTCGTTTAACATCCTCATTACCTTTCTTTCTATGTTTTCTAAAGGTAAAATCCTAGATAAGAATGGAAAAAATAAAGAAGTCTACTGAATTAGGCTTTCTTTTCAGCCTTTTAATAATTCAATGTTAAAATTCTATGTGGATTTCAAACATAAATTAGTTTTATAGGGTTCTCTGATCCTTACGTGAATATAGACACAACTAATAACTCCATCTCTTTTAAGGCACAAAACAATGTATCTGGAGAACAGAACATGTTTCACAGATTAAAAAAAAAAATAGGGTAAAATAAAAAAAGGATTAAAAAAAGAGAGCTCTTATATCAAGTGCTCCATTATCTTACCAGTATGTGTTTAATCCTTGCAATGTTGTCTGTTAGTGCACTATCACTTTTGAGAAACCCAAACTCATGGTGTGATGATTGTTCTCTTGCTGATTATTCCATTCTATAAAATAAGAAAAAAAAATGTTTCAGCATACATTCCAATTGTATTAAAAGTTTCTCTCCACTTAGTCCTACCCACACTCCCAGATAGTACTTTAGGTATATATAGACTCCATATATCAATGGATTATTTTCTCATATTTGTTAGGCAAGATTGGGTCTTTAATAGTGATAGAAATACTTTGGAAAGAAGAGTGAAACCTGTCAGTACTATTAATCTCTTCATTCTTGAAAATCAAATTTATCCACAGATATTCTTAAGAAAATGCCTAACAGAATGCCAAACAGAAGGATCTTTGATTTTAAAGCCTAGTAGTTTAGCTCACAAAAAGAATGAATGAACTAATCTATTTTCATGACTTAGTGTATTATGGACAAATCCTTTCCTAATCAATTCTGTAATTATGTCAATGGCTTCCTAAGTCAAAGGACTTGTGGGTAACATCTGTTCTATTAGAAAATCTATCCTCCAATTGTTGCAGATAAGCTAAAATGTAACCACAATACTTAACATTCTTTCAAACTTCTGGGAACCCTTGCTGCTTTAATAGAAAAAAAAAACAGACAAAGCGAAGTAAAATGACCTTGCTTCTTTGAATTAGTGAGGGTTGGTGTGTGCAAGCATTAAATCAATGGTTGGCATCAGCCCTGCTCAGCTGTAGGGAGATCTGTAGTAGTCTGCTCATAATTTGAGTTGTAAAGTATTTGTCTTTTACAGCATCCAACACTCCCTCTATTCTCCTCATTACCCACTGTGCTAACACCTGTCTCAACTAGGACTTCTGTTTGAAGGTGGCTTAATGATTTGGCAATAGTGTTGCACAGACCTACATTGTAAACATAGATTTCTGCAGGACCTCAGGGCACTTGCTCTCCCCATCAGTGAGGAATGGTAATGAATGCAAGAAATACACTATGCTTTATTTTTAAAATTGCTTTTGTGTAAAGCTTTATGCACACATTTTAGTGAAATTGATTGAACAGGTTTTTTTGTTTGCTTATTTGTTTTTTATTAAAGACTGTTTCTAGCTATTACCTACTATAAGATGTTTAAAAAAATGTTCATATTCAGTAAACAAAGAACCTTTCCTATGTAAGTCTGGTGTAAAGACTTTTCATCTCCATTTTAAAGAAATCATGTATAAAAATGTCTCCAAAAAAAATGATTTCATTTGAATGAATTTATAAGCCTCTAAGAACAGCTTAGTTAAAAGTTTCTCCCATGACAGAGTACGTGTACATATGAAAAAAAAAAAAAAAAGATTTTCTTTGGGTTTGGGTTTCTTTGGGATTTAAAGATTGATTGATTGATTGATTGATTGATTGATTGATTGACTGATTGATTTCCTGAGACAAGAACAGTGACTGGAAAAAAGTTGCCAACTAGGAACGCAAATAGATACAACTACTCTGACTAGCTCATGTGTCACATGATTCCTTCACAGATATTTTTCACTGGCAACTGGATTCACAAAAAGAGATACAAAGGGCAGCGTGTGTGTTCAAATACTATATGCTTCATGCTGAGAAGTTTTAAACTATTTCCTGAGTAACTGAAATCTCTCTGGATTATTAGCTTTGCTATTATTCCTTTCACCTTTTGACCTTCCAGCATTTGTATTTATGTAGGTAGACGGATTAATCTTTCGAGTACTATGTGTATGTCTATCAACTTCAAACTTATTCTCCAGGTCTTACTACACATTTCCTTCTTTATCTTTGTCTCAGATTCTTCTTCTCGATCCATATACTATATTATCATTTATTCCTCTCATCTCCTATTCTTTTTCATCTACTAAACTTCTTCCCACATTTGGAACAGATTTTTATCCCATAAACCTGAAACAACCAATTATTTGTTTCAACAGTCCCTGCAATTTTCATCTTTACAAATTATTTCTATTAATACTTTTGTTTAATTTCTGTGGTAATTAGCCTAAAGATACAGATATATGTATACATGTGTTTATTTGGGATTTAAAAATCTTACTACAGAAGTGTAATAAGACCTGGATAATAAAATTGAAATTTTGAAGTTGAGGGTACTAATTACACTCAGAACACCTGATTTACATTGGAAAGTAGAAAGCAGTCAACTTTTCCATCAAAAGATACCAAAACAACAATCATGTCATATGATTATTCTCTATATTGAAACTTACATACCTTGTTAAATGCAAAGAGATTAAAACAAAATAAAAAGTGAGTTGTTTAGTATTTCTTGTGTCTATTCTTCCCCCCCCACACATGCTGTTGCCATTTCTTTGATTTATTTTTTTCCCCCAACTGAAAATATTAAAGGTAGTTTCTCCTCCTCCACCTCTTCTTTTAATAGTAAAATAGCAAAGAAGCTTCTCTACAAATCAGCAGAATATAAATGATTTATTAAAAATTGTAAACATTCATCATGTAATTCAAGAGGCACTGTAGAAGAATCTATATTGTTTAACATAATGTGATCACCTCCCTTTGAATTATCCTTCAAAGATCAAGAGGAGACAGAAGGAAGACAACTACTTTGAACTTAATTTAATAAGAGAAATTGACTAGAAAGATATAGCTAAGGTTATTTTGTCTATGGTCCACAAAAACATTATTATAGATACTTTTAATATAATTTAAAAGAGAATTTGTTATTAATTAAGAGATATAAGTCTAATGTAATTTCTGTGAACTGATATGAAATTATTTTTCCTCTAAATTCTAGGTTGTTAAATGTTGTGTTTATAATGCCTAACAGAGAGTCTCACTGAGTCTCCTCCTGTAAGAGAATCAGAAATCAATTATACTGGTGCAGGTTTGTTTTACTGATAGTAATTTTAACGTCTCCAATGTGCTACACTGGAATTCAGCATTCTTATGAAAAAGTTATCTTGAGATGCATGATCTCTTTTTGACCAGCTTCTGCCCACAGTACTTGAGGGAATATTTTGCAAATAAGAAAATTTTGTGGGTTTCAGTAACTGATAGAACAAGTTAAAGTGGCTCTGTTTAGATTCTGAACAAGACTTTTAAGTCCCTCTGTGTCTCTGAGAGAGAAAATAACACTCATCTTGAAATAGCTGGGAATACTTTCATGCTTAAGAACGTATTGAAATGTCTTCCAATCTGAGACTCTTCAATCATAATCTTTCTGTGGAAGAGAATATATCTTTAAATTGCTGTTGAAGAAAGTTTAATTTTCTACCTTTTTACTGTTACTGCATTTAAGTAGAATCCTATCTGTGATTGCTTTGTAATATAAGTAATATTGCAATCAAAATTAAAACCTACAGAAATTAAAGTTCGTAACAAAATGTTAGCATTAGAATGTGCATATTAGGCTTGCAAACAGTCATTCAGACAACATTCATTATAAAAATTGGATTTGTAGTTAAGTGGGAACTCAATATGTTTCCTCCAAATGTTCTTGATTTTAAGCTACATTTTTTTGTTTTATTTTGCCTTTCATGTATCTTCCTCATGTCTATTAGTACCTGTAAAATTATTTAGTACTGATACTAAACATTGATACTAAAATATTTAAATTTCAGTATGCTTTGTATAACATAGAATCATAGTATTGTAGAATCATGATATGATAGAATAGTTTGGGTTGGAAGGGATCTTTAAAGATCATCTAGTCCAACCCTCTGTCATAGACAGGGACATCTTTTGTTAGAACAGATTGCTCAAAGCCCCATCCAACCTACCTCTGAACACATCCAATAATGAGGCATCCACAACTTTTCTGGGTAATCTGCTCCCATGTTTCACTACACTTATTGTACAAAAAACTATCACCCTTATGTCCAATGTCAATCTAGCATCTTTTAGTTTAAAAATATTGTCCCTTATCCTGTCACTACTAATATTAGTCTATTTTCCTCTTTCTTGTAAGTTCCATTTACATATTGAAAGTTTGCAATAAGGTTTCCTTGGAGCCTTCTCTTCCCTAACCTGAACAACTCCAATTCCCTCACCCTCCTATGAGCTGGAACGGACACATCTATGTCTTATTGTGTTGAGGGCCTCAAACTGAGATGCAGTATTCTGAGTAGGATCACACAAGAGTGAAGTAGAGGAGGAGAATTAACCCTCTCAATCTGCTTTTGATACAGTCTAGGATACAGTTGTCCTTCTGAGCTGCAAGCACACATTACTGTTCAGATTTTCATCCCCTCAAGTCGTCCACAGGGCCACTCTCAATCTATTTTTATCCGATTTTCTACCAGTGCCAAGTACTGTCCCAGCCAGGTACAGAGATTTACACTTGACCTTCATGAGGTTCATGGGTCCGTTCCCCAAGCCTGTCAAGATCTCTCTGGATGGTGTCTCTGTACTCACATGGTTCAGCTGCAGCACTCAGCTTGGTGTCACCTGCAAACGCTGGTGTTGAAAGTGTCTTTTTCTTTTATTGCAACACTATTCCAACTATGATCATAGAGAATTCCTTCTTTCTTTACAATATCCATTGTTCTTTCACAATTATTACCTATCTCTAATGGTCTTTCCATTGTATTATGTGTATTATTCTGCCAGTTCTTCATTTGTTTTCAGCTTAATTTTAAGATCAATGAACTTACTTGCCAATTTGACGGGACTGTCAGTTGTTTAATTAATTAAGTCTTTTTTTAAACTCAGCCCAATAGATCTTGCTGAATTTAATTGCCACTCAATCACAAAGTAGGTTTTTCGTGAGCTTAAAATCTGGTTCTGTGAAGAGAAACGAAGCTTCAGCTATGTCTTTAGGTTGCTTCTGTGTCTGGCCCTGCCACTCTTAAAATGAAAGAACTGTATCTTCTTCTTCACAAATCCTGGTTATCTTTTTTTTTTTCTTTTAGTGAAAAGCCTTTAAAATGGCAACACTCTTGTCTAACACTAACAGATTAAATGGTTCATAACAGAAAAAAACATCTCAGAGATTGCTGCTATATTTCTGTACCATTCTGTAGGAGTAAATAAAATGAGAAAAGTATTGTTATAATATAGAGAAGGAAAAGGGAACAAATCTTTACACGTGTTTTGCTCTCTGGTTGTAGTCATCAGTATTACAATCAAGAAAATGAAGTTACATATAAATATAATTTACATTACTTTGAATAATGCTCAAGAAATATTACTCCTTTATCATGAGTGCTACAAGTAAAATGAACTATTTAATTGCCTCTAAATTTTTCTGATTTCTTCCAAACTGGCAACCATTCTCTCTTTTAATATTATTTCAATTTGTGTTGTGCTGCTGGTCCCTTGTGAACGTGCCATTGCAGAAGCATTACTGTGGACTCAAGTCAGTCCTTCCGAAGTCTGGAAAAAGAGGGTTGTTAGTGGGATAGGTGAGAAAATTATAACTCTATCTCTATAGCCCATGACAAGAAACAGTTGCATTGATTTCAGTGGTCACTTCTCTAACTCATTGACTTCAATCAGAAGTTTACTTTACTAAGGATTTTGTGATCAGATACCTCATTTGGCCACCTTTTTCAAATTGTCCCTATGTACTCGCGAAAGTCAAAGCTGTATTTTATGTAAGTTAAAGAAGATTTGGGTTGTGGGGAAGGAAGTGACAATGAAAATAAGAAAGACAGAAAAGAAAGGATCAGAAATTATATGAATACTTTGTTTTCCCATTGAGTTCCTGGGAAGATGTTATCAGTGATCTACTTGTTTTGTTTCCACATTTTACTACCTTCCAATATTTATTGTTTTGGAGATAGCAGAGGAAGATAATAGCCTTATTTTACTGTTTCACTAGCTCTAGTAATTATGTTTCTGTTGATGGTGAAAGCCTGAAAGTGTAGCCCAACAAAGCTCAAAAAATCATTACCATTATCTAAGAACTTTTGAAGTATTGTTTGGCACTGTCGTGGTGTGGCCCAGCTAGCACAGCAGCACCACGACAGTCTCTTGCTCAGTGCCTCCATTCACCCCCACCCTCATTGGGATGGTGGAGGCCCCAGCAAAATCAGAATAAAAAGATAAGCAAGGTTGTTGTGGATTAAGACAAGGGCAAGGAGGGCTCACTGCCAATTACGGTTCCAGGCAAAACAAACTCCAGAGGAAAGTAGGAAAGTTTATTTGACAAGAAACAGAATGGAATAAAAGCAAAAGGGAGTAGGATGATGAGAAAATTACAACCAGCACTTTAAGATCTCCCTCCCCCATCTCTCCTTTCTTCCTGGGCCCAGCTCATTGCTCCCGATATCTCTACCTCCTCCCCCCACAATGGCTCAGGGGGGCAAGGAATGGGGGATGTGGTCAGTCTCTCACAGATGGGCT